>MBAC02000843.1:0-26164 GCA_001712635.2 Nothophytophthora sp. Chile5
TATGCGGTATGTTGGTTGATGCTGCTGCAGAGAACCACGGCAGTGACAGCGACAGTTGATGCTGTCGACGGTGGTTGAAGCTTGATGATGATGTTTGAAGTGTTGGCGAGCTGTCAGGAATCCCACACTGCCCTCCAAAACTCGACGAACACCAAAAAACCCGCAAACAGAATAAACCCACGACAGAGAATATCCCATCTTTTGGCATATTGGACGCTACTTGCCACGAACGAGGGCGAGAAGTTCTGGAACTTGCTGCATCTCGGTGTACTCGATCACTTTGACAGGGATGTCTTGATACATACTCTCAAAAGGCTCCCAGGAGTCCTCAATGTCTTGCAGTCCAGCCCACGAAACGAGAAGCTCCCATTCATGTGTCACGTCATTCAAGCGGTGGTTAACGATGGCTTGAACGCCGAGTACGATGCCTTGGGTAGCGACATGTTCGAGGACCTCCTCCGTCACCTCGAGGCTTGAGTCCGCATAGTACTTCAGGCGGGTACCGTGCACCTCATACTCAACGCCAGTGAGTAGGTGCTGGACCATGAAGGAATAGGGCAATGCCTTGGCCACACGAAAGGGTCCCACCCAGCGGACGAGGAGTTTACCACCGCTCAGGCGCTTGTCCACTCGGGACCAAAGCACGTAGTCGCCCTCGGTGAAGTTGCAAACCGTGCCCCGCTTCTGAGCCATCTGATAGAGCCGACGACGTTCCTTAGTGTCCGTGACCGTGGCGTGCCAATTGCGAAGGCTGCTGCGCAACTTGGTGCACAATGCCGTAAGGTCCGTGGTCACTGGAAGGAGGGACGGGGGTGAACCAGGAAGAAGTACAGTATCCAGCGGAATGGAAGACTCCAAGCCAGTAAAGAGCTCAACAGGCGAGAAGTTGGCCAGCGAATCTACAGGCGTGTGGTTCAGGTTCGCTTGGACCAGTGGAAGCAAGTACTCCCAATTGCGGGTGTCCAGTTGAAGCTCCAGGAGAAGTACTCGCATCACTTGTAGAATATCGCGATTCAATCGCTCCACCGTTCCGTTAATCCATGGGGAGTATACGGGGGTGAAACTCTGAGTGCCTTTGAGGCGCTGGCTCAATTGGTCCATCACTGCGTTCTTGAAGTGCGTCCCATTATCCGAAACCCATTTGGCAGGGATACCGAAGCGCTTGTGCCAATCGAGGACAGCGGCAACTGCAATCTCACTAGTGGGTGAATCGCATGGGACAAGTTCACAAAAGTGGGTGAGTTCATCCTTCAACACCAGAAGATAGGCCGTCTTGCCGTACGTAGCGCCCATGTAGAGGAAATCCATGTGAAGCACCTCGTTGCGTGCAGCAACAGGTGGCGGCGCCGACCACGGGCGTTGTATCAGATTGCCCCCTTTCACGTGTTTGCATAGGAGGCATGCACCCACAAAGCGCTTTACTTCCTGTGCCAATTGATGCACATCGTACTTGGACTGCAACTGGTCAATCATGGGACGCTCTCCCCGGTGACCCTGTGTCCCACAGTGAGCCACCACGAGAATGCGAGTAAGCAACCTCTTGTCTTGTCGTGGGATCCACAGGCGTTCATTGATATAGATCAGACCATGTGCATGCGTAGAGGGCCCTTGCAGAAGCCTCTTGAACTGCTGCTGGCTCGCCTTCAGGTCACCAAGTGATGGAAACACGAAATGTTCATCCTGCAGTGGGCGAAGGTTGCTGATGGCTGCTTGGCTGCGCGTACGCATGGCCTTAGCCACTAGAGCGACCTCATCGTCCTTGGTGATCAGCCATCGTGAGATCAAATCCGCCCAGAGATTATCAGCACCTTGGATGTGCTCAATCTCAAAGTTGTACCCTGTGATCTTCATCGCCCATCGCTGCAACTTGGCGCGAATGTGCTGCTTCAACTCGACTGACGGGCAGAAAATTTGGATCAGATTGGCATGATCACAGTAAATGTGGAAGCCACATTTCCGCTGCAGTAGGTATTCCAGGTCGGAACATGCCAGAACTACCGGATAAGCCTCCTTCTCCACAATGGACCAATTCAATTGTGAGCCCTTGAATGTCCCACCCTTACAGATCATGAGTTCGTGCTGTTGGTGGTGCATTGGAAGAGTATCGTCCCACGCCTTGACTTGTGTAACCACCACAGCCCATCCTTTGTCCGACGCGTCGGTGCAGAGACAGACCCTGGCGTCCTCATCAGCAAAGGTCAACCTGGCGGAGGAGGATAGGACATCCAGCATGTTCTGGTATGCGTGCTTTTCTCCAACACTCCACACGAGAGCAAGGCTCTCAGCATGCCGCTTGCGACGGCTGTGATTTGCTAATGCTGCATCCAGCTTCTCTTGCAGCGGGGCTACGGCTCGGCCATAGTCGATAATGGAGTCCCGTAACCAATTGGCAGCGCAAAGGAAATGCTGTAGTTGTCCGGCATTTGACGGCAGAGGAAGCTCACGGAGGGCCGACACACGCTTTGGGTCATGTCGGACTCCATTTCCATCCACGATCTTGCCGCACCAGGTTACCTCCGTCTGAAACACAACGCTTTTGGTTGCATTGAGCTTCAGTTTGTATTTGCGAAGTCGGGCAAAGAATTCCTCCAGGAGGTTCAGGTACAGCTCTGGGCTAGGGGCGAAGAGAATCACATCGTCCACATAGACCAACAGGCGATCGAACAGCATGTCCGCAAACACCTCCTGCATCTGAGCTTGGAAATGTAGTGCTGAATCCACTGCACCTTGTGGAACACGAGATGGGGTGTATACACCGTCTTCCGTCATGATGCTGAATGCCTCCTGGCTGTCGTCATGCAGGGGGAGCTGCCAGAAACCTTTGAAAAGGTCAAACTTGCCAAACGCCTGCGATCCACGCACTCTGCTCGTTACTACCGACAGATTTGGCGTGGCGGCGGCGATAGGTACGGTCATTGCATTAACCGGGCGGTAATCCACGGTGATGCGAAACTCGTCCACGGTTCCCTTCTTCTTGACGGGAACCGCCGCACAGGCCCATCGGCTAGCGTTGTTCTTACGAAGATAGCCTCCGGCCACGAGATCAGTAACGTGCTGGTGAAGAAATGTGCTTTGAAGGGGAGGGTAGCGCCTTGGTTTGCATCGGAATGGCCTACTGCCTTCCTTGAGCACAACCCGTAGCGGTTCAACTGCGGCCGGAGGGTCAGCTCCCAGGCGGACACGCCACACATCACGATAGTCGTGAACAGTGCGTTGTAGACGCGGCACCAAGTCAATTGGGAACCCTTCCCGTTCAGCATTACGAACCATCTGTTGAAGTACGTCATCCACTTCACCATCATGATTGGCCCCCAAATCGGGGTCTTCTTCAATGTCATCAGCGCCGTCGGCCTCAACATTCCCGCCAGCCAGTTGCTCGATCATCTGGTCCACGTTGATACCCAACGACTTCAAGGTCGGATCTCCAAGAAGAAATTCATCCTCCGTTCCGTCCAGAATCATGCATTCCAGTCCCCGAACATTGACTGTACCAGCCGCCGTTCCCAGCTGGACATCAACGCGACACGCATGCGGGCAGAGTAAGGTCGCTCCACCAGCCACTGTTACACGAATTGGCTCAGTAAGTGCACGCAACTCCACAGGAGATCCCAATTGGCCCAGCTCTGTCACGATGTGATGTGGCAATACGTTGCATTCAGCCCCAGTATCAGGACGGAATGGCAGCTCGACCAGACCGTTGATCACAACCTTCTGCCTCCCAGGTGTCAATGCCGCTCGCACTGTCTTCACCCGCTTGGCTTTCAGTTCCTGCATGCGCTTACGCGCCTCTGCCTTGTCCTCTTTAGTTGCTGTCGGGCAATCCTCGAGCCAGTGAGCGCCCTTGCACACCCAACAGCCTGAGCGTGGTGGTGGTCGCGGCACAGTGCTGCTTGCTGCACTTTTCGCCGGTCGGTCCACTCGCTTTTTGCCATCGCCGCTACGCTGGCCTGTCTCGGCCTGCCGCGGCTTGCGACGGTCCTGCTTCTCTTCTTGAGAAAGGAGGTGATAATGGTGTTGCTGGGTAGCACGCTCGAGAATCAGTTGGTACAGCTTTATGTCGTCGGTCTTCGCCTGGCGGTTCTGCATTTCGATCAGTCGAGTGATTTCGTGCTTCAGTACTGCCGGCGATAAACTATTGACCAATAGTTTGCATCGGTTTTTCATTCGGTCCCGGTATGAGCTCTCATCTGGCTTGCCAGCACCCAACATGGAGTCATAACCATGGTCCTCGACCAATTTGTCGAAGCGTATAAAGTACTTAGTCACCCGGGCCTCGACGTCGGTTTCCTTCATGTCCATGCACAGCTTCTCCTTGAAGAACTCGGTGACGTCGGGTATGTGGTCGTTCATCAGCGTACCACACCGACTAGTCACGGCGTCCATGATGTCAGAGTCGCTTATCAGGCCAATCGCTTTGCGCAAGACGTAGCGAGAGAGGTGGTCGAGCATGCGTGGCTCGACCGAACTGGTCACGGGGGCGGTCACCGCATCAGGCGATTCACCCGTTACCGTGCATCTCTCTCTTATCTTCGTTTCGTAGAGTTTGCGATCTCGCCGCCACTTAATCAGAGCTGCCTGGTCCCATGCCGTCAGCCTTGGTGCAGTGATGAACTCGTACACCGGCTGCGGGACCAGCATCTCGACGTCGCCATCAGCATCGACGGCGAAGGACGGCATCCCGGATACTAAGCAATTCCGGCTTGATGCTGGTGATGCGATGCGATGCTTGTGCTGCGATGCTTGGTTTTCTTGCTAAAGTTAACTTTATAGCAACCGTGCGGATTGTTGCTTGACAATGCGAATTGAATTGTGAGTTAGAACCGGAGTCCGAGAAATGCAAAGGATGCATGCCACTTGACCCTCCTTGGGGTGCCAAGGTGCTTCCTACGGTGCTTGCTACGGTTCTTCAAGCTCTTGCGTATTTATGCTGGTGTACTGATGTAAGTGCATGAAAGAGCGGGTGCTGCTCCATGCACACAAGAAATGCTGCAAATGAAGAGATGATGACGCTCCGCTTGGCAGACTGCATGCTGAATGCGAGGTTGGTTGATGCTGCTGTTGTAGGCACGTGGTGGCTCCCTTGGCATTATGCGGTATGTTGGTTGATGCTGCTGCAGAGAACCACGGCAGTGACAGCGACAGTTGATGCTGTCGACGGTGGTTGAAGCTTGATGATGATGTTTGAAGTGTTGGCGAGCTGTCAGGAATCCCACACCTATCAACGCTTGCTCCGCCTCTTCTTTTTGCTTGTCTGTTCCAACTCTCACAAGCTACACGAGCTCCGAGATGCCTCCATCGCGTGCGTCCGCCACACAGTTTGCATATTTCACTGCAATAAATCCCAACGCATCGGCCATTTCTCCGTCATCTTCATTGTCGTCGCCTTCTTGCTCCTTATCTGGCGAAGGTGCGTCGATATCGGCAAAGTCAGATGGGTACATATCGCTGAAGTCTTGTTGCAAGGCCGATGAAACTCGATCTTCATCGATGCTTTCCTTCGCAGTATCGTGCTGCTGATAATTCTCCCCCACCATCTCGATGTCTGCGCTATCGCTGCCGCGGAGAACATCGTCCCCATCTCCATTATTTCTGAGCATTGGATGCTGGGCATCATCAAGCAAATGTGCCGACAACTCGCTCTCGAGGGCATCATCCAAGTGGGCGTCCAGCCACAGCATATTATCGTTTGCCGCGAGTTTTTGCCGCTGGATCTCCGCCAGGTTTTCAATTGTGATGCCATCCACTACTCCCTGAACAACGCTTTCGACGGTTCTGCGATTGCTACCAGCTTCTCCGACAGCAGCAAAAATCGCAGAGTCCTCCTGACAAGAAAACTCCTGACCAGGTTGGGGCGAGGATGCAGATGGACCGTCTTGGTCGTCCTGGAAAACAATCAGTTTCCTGTTAGTCGCCGACACTACGGTCACAGACACCAGCATCTGCTTCAGCGCAGAGCCGGAGCGTTCGACATCTTGATAGACCGCTCTAGTTTTGCCATGCACCAGGTTTTCACGCTGGCGTTTCTTTCGCGCTCCGCCTCCCCCAGAGCGAGCTTGCGGAGCGTTTGATGTACGGTCAGCTGGTGATATGCTTCTTGGTGTCGAGTTCATCTGCGGGTGGGCGCTCGCTGGTCTTACAGGTCTTGCTGGAGCGGCAAACACTGCCGCTGATTTTGACTTGCCGGCATTAACCATGTAGAACTGTGGCGACTCAATTGACAGTGGGCGCGTGACTCGTGCACTGCATGGTCGAACCGTTGCTTTGCTACATCCAAGAAACAACAACGATTATCGTTAAGGGGCAAGTCAGACCACGCATATTGAAAGAGGTCTCCAGCGGTGTCACCGATTCAGCTGTTCCAGATAATCAATCCTCAAATCGATCTATGTGCAGTCACGCAGATAGAGGTGAGAATTGGCTTGATCCAGCAGGCTAAAGCCCCAAAGGACTCATGAGACAAAAGCTTGCTTTCGTACACCGTCGTCTTCTCCATGGTCAGCCATATGGAAACCCTCACTGTCCTTTGCCATGAGTCTTCCGCGCATTCGCCGTCGCTGTCTTTCATCGAGAAGGACGGGTGACACACGTCGACACGAGCTTGCTGGCGGCTCATTCCGCCACGCTTTGCCTCGCAAGGAAAGCAAGGAGCAAGGAGAGCCCACCTTGGCACGGGGATCTACGCTCGTGGGGGAACAGAGTGCAGTGTGATAAGACAAACTTGGCGGCATGTCATGAAACGTGTTCCACTTTGGGAACAGTCCTGCACGGAATGATAGTGTTATATGGTGTTGAACATTCATTCTGTTCAAAAAGTTGAGGGTTTGATTGTCGCCAGCGCTGCATACGACTTCACAAACTTCACTCGACGGGCTGCTATTGATCTGTACGCTTATGTGCAGCGTCCGCGAGCTTATCCCATTTCCAGCAGCGTAGAACCAGAAAGAGAAGCACAGAGACTGTGACAATCAAGCCGAAGCCGATTCCCAGCCACAGCCCCTCGACACCGAGATCAAACTGGAAAGCTAACAGCGCGCCGAATGGGATGCCACCGATGTAAAACGCCACGACGTTGGTGATGGCTGCCGGTTTCTGTTGGCCTGCACCTCGAAACACGCCTTGCAAGACGGCATTAAGCCCGTCCACCACTTCGAGGGGCGACCAGAGAACCATGATCTTAGAAGCGAGAGCGACACTGTCGTTGTCGTCCAGGAACAAGCGTGGGATGCTCCCACTCAAGCTGTAGAGCAGGGCCACGAATACCAGCGCCAACGCTAAGATGACCGCAAGCGCCACGTAGCAAACCATCCTCGCTTTCTTGGGCATATTGGCACCCAGACAGTTGCCTATCAGAATACTGGCAGCGACTGAGAATCCCATGAATATCGTCCAGATCATCACGTTCACGTTCATCAGCACGGCGTGGGTCGCGAGGGCCACGACGCTGTCGGGGAGCAAACCGGCAAGTATGGAGAGCACTTCGAAGGCCCACATCTCCACGGCCATCATCAGCATGCCAGGAAAGCCGAGGCGCAGGAAGAGACTCGTGTAGCCGAACGCAGCCTTGAGGTCCCAGCCGTGGCACCACCACTGCCTCAAGTGCTCCGGATGCCAGTAGAAGTACGGGATGAGAAGTAGCGCCAAGACCACATTGCCCAGCGACCGTGCGATGGCAATGCCGTTGAAGCCGAGCGAGGTGTGGAACGCCAGCACGTAGCCAGCGACGACGTTGACGACATTGCCGGCTACTGCGATGAGCACAAGCGGCTTGAGGATGTTCTGCGCCTGTAGCACCTTGCGCACCAGCTCGTAGAGGAAGAGGAACGGCAGACCTGGCAGCATCAACCGGGAGAAGTCTCGAGCCAAATGCGACACCTCCTCATCTTGGCCCAGGAACAGGAGAATAGGCTCCGCGAAGGAGTTGATCAGGAGCATGGGGACGAGGACCGTGGTGAGGACGAGAATGCCAGTCTGGAAGTAGACGCCGATCTTCTCGAGCCGCTTGGCCCCGTACGCCTGCGAGCAAAGTGTGTCCAGTGCGGATGCAAGGCCTAAGCCGATCGAGAGCGCTGAGATATTCATCAACTGCACGCACGAAGGTCCAGTAACACGGTTAGGCCAATTCACAACTATTGCGGGTAGACGGGTAAAGGAACGCACCATGATGGAGACTGTCGCAGCGTCGACGTAGTGTTGCGCGTACGGTGAGTCCATGTTGCCGGCGAGGATGATGGACACGAAGCCGGGGAGAAACTCCAGGACGGTGGTTACCGTCTGCGTTCAGCGAACCAAGAGCTTGGATTAGACATCGATACCCCTTACTCGCCAAAGTGAGACACTCGGTGGACAACGTACGACTGGGACGACTAGCGTTAGCAACGTCCGGATTTCCTGGATGAGATGCGGGTCTGACTCCGATTCATCGCCGTGGGCTAGACGATGCTCGAGGGTAATGCTGACAAGAGACTCGTCGAGGCCGCTCGCTCGACCGCCAATGTATTGCTGGTCCATTGGTTTTCTGTGTTGGCAGCGTAGCCTCGCGTTCGTCAGAGTTGAAATGAGAAAGTGCCGCCCAACAAAGCGGGCCATCAGACCATTGCTTGTTCACGTCAGTGGCTTGGCGACGTCAGCTTTAATCAGTCGATTGGACGGAATGTATCACCTGTTCACGTCAGTGCGTAGGCGACGTCATCTCGCAACGAACTCAGATTGAGCCACTGACGTGAACATGTCCTGTCTCTTGCTGCCGTTCCAGCTACCGGTAGTCAAAATACTATTTGAGCTGATGATAAAAAAAAAAAAATATCAGAGCATGGCTTGAAATAGAACTCCACAAAGGCACTGACAGTGTTTGGGAGCTCACAACAAGCCTCTGGGCTCTCAGCTCTTTTCTTCCACAAGCATGCCAGCGTCTTGGGTGACAAAGGTCGCTGAGCTGTGGTACGCCGCCCAAGTGGAGCTACAGGGTCGATACTCACCGCAGCGCGTGCGAGCGCTTGCGGACTACACCGAGAGCACGAGTTTGCTCCGTGCGATGTTCGTGGTGGGCGTGACGCCCATTCCGTGCCTCATCATCACAATCCTCGTGGACCTCGTGTATCTGCGACCGCCGTCGGAAGGTCTCCAAGCGAATAAGCTCTTTGTCCGCCGTGAGTACGTCTCGTTCTGGATCTTCGGCTTCCTTGCGACGCACCAGTTCCGTCACGCACTGCCTTCCCTTCCGCTCTCCAACCGGCGAATTGTCGTGAACAACGTCATCGTGGCGGCGTTGGCAGTAAGCGTGATTTACGCCCTAGGCTTGGTCGTGGGGTTCCCACTACCGTTCGGGATCATCGCAGGCACGCCAGCTTGGGTCAGCTTCATTTCGATCTCGCTCGTTGCGGCTTGGGCGAAGCATATCCGAGCAAATCCGGGCGTGTGGCCCCACGTGATGAACTCGCTGAAAGTCTGGATGTGTCAAGTGGCTCTCGTCGTCGTGTACCCGACGTACTTCTACGTCTTCACGACTCTCAGCGAGACGGGGAAGACGTACTTCGCGTTCCTGCTGCCAGTCATCAAGCTCATCCTGCGCAACGTGTTCTCGCGCACTGTGGTGCATCTGCAGGACGACATGCCCGAAGTCATCATCCTGAACGTAGAAGTCTTCAACGCGTTGTTCGTGGCTTACGGCATGCAGAACTCGCCGTCCATGTGGACAACTGTGGGGCTTATGGTCGTCGATCTGCTGCAACTGAGTGCTTCACTGTACGACATGAGCTTGATTCTTCAAGATCTGAAGAGCGTGACAGAGAAACTTGTCAAGAAGAACAGTCTTCGAGATGACCCGACCGGCTTGGAGGTGAAATGGAGCGCGACAATAATGATGGAGCAAATGCAAGAAATGTTGGAGCGGCAAAGGAAATCACCGCAAGCAGCCAGCTCCTCTTCTTCGAGCGAATCAGAGCTGCCAGACCACGTAGCTGACGATCTGGTGATGCCTTTCGCCCCCAATAGTCTGAGCGCTCAAGCGCCGCACTTCTTGGTGGAGAAGGCAGTTGAGCAGCCAGTAACGTCCCTCCGACTCCTGCTGGCTACCCAGCAACAGAGCGGTAGGGTTGTGCCAGTGTACGAGCAAGCGTCTCAATCGAGCAACCTGTTGCCCTCACTCGAGCTCCAGTACGTGCAAGAAGTTCGGCAGCTTCTATACATCACCGAGTTTGTCACGCTCATCAATTTCGTGGAGGTGATGATCCCGTTCGTCTTCTGTAAGCCCCCTCCCACTCTTTGCACCCCAAACACGTCCAAGGTGATCCTTTGGACATATTGTCTTGTCACTTCCTCACTCAAATGTTGTTCTCTCCTCGTCCACCTCTGTTGAGCAGCGATTTACCTGGTGACCATGTATCACCTGCCCAATCGCGCTTACTACGCGCAATTCGACGACATGGATGCTGCCAAAATGCAGCAGACACTGGCGAACATGCTGTTCTACGGCGCACTGCAGATCGTGTCGCTGTTGCTACTGGGTTTGGTGTTGTGGTACAAGATGCGTTTCTCGGCCATCCGCCAACTGGCATTCGTCCTGGAAAAGCAGTGGGACCAGGTGCAGGTCAAACTCATATTCTGGATGTTCTACAACGTGCAAGCCTCGCTGCGGCACTTTGGTAAAGCGCTATGTTTCGAAAGACAGACAACGGCAGACTAACTGAGCCCCTTTTCTCGAATTGTACTCGTCTCTGTAGGCTTTGACTATACGTTTCAATTCGCATGGCTGCATCAAGAGAAGGCATCAGCGGAAGGTGGAGAGCGGTAGGTGTCCGAAGCCCAAGTCCAGCTAGCCGTCATGGAGCAGTTTGGCCACATCTGTGATGCCGTTTCCTGCAGTGACGCTAGGTGAGCATACCCTCGCCAAATCTCGACGAATTTTCACTTTCTGCTAACGACAGTCGTGCTTGGCATTCAATCATCACATACGTGTTAATTGACCTTGTGTTGGGGCTGGAAATTGAGCGCGAGCTGTTGCTATGCTACTCCATATTGATTGCTGTCAGAATTACCTTCATAGACTTAACTTGTCTGACAGTTATTGAGCTGTTCGTTTCTGTGCGTCGTCCGCGAGCTTATCCCATTTCCAGTAGCGCAGCATCAGAAAGAGCAGCACAGAGACTGTGGCGACCAAACCGAATCCAACCCCCAGCCACAAGCCCTTGACACCGAGATCAAACTGGAATCCCAGTAACGCCCCCAGAGGGATGCCCCCCACGTAGTACGCCACGACGTTGGTAATGGCCGCCGGCTTCTGCCTGCCTGCACCGCGAAACACGCCTTGCACGACGGAATTGGTCGCGTCGGCTATCACAAAGGGCGACCAGACAGCCATCACATTGGAGGCGAGGGCAACGCTGTCATGGTCGTCCAGAAACAACCGCGGGATGCTCCCACTAAAGCCGTACAGGAATGCCACGGTCACTAGCGATAGTGCGAATACCAGTGCAAGCGACAACTGGCACGCCAGCTTCGCTTTCTTGGGCATATTGGCACCCAGACAGTTACCAACGCGAATATTTGCCGCCACCGAGAACCCCAGCCAGATCGTCCAGATCATTACGATGACGTTCATCTGCGCGGCGTGGGTCGCGAGGGCCACGACGCTGTCGGGGAGCAAACCGGCAAGTATGGAGAGCACTTCGAAGGCCCACATCTCCACGGCCATCATCAGCATGCCAGGAAAGCCGAGGCGCAGGAAGAGACTCGTGTAGCCGAACGCAGCCTTGAGGTCCCAGCCGTGGCACCACCACTGCCTCAAGTGCTCCGGATGCCAGTAGAAGTACGGGATGAGAAGTAGCGCCAAGACCACATTGCCCAGCGACCGTGCGATGGCAATGCCATTGAAGCCGAGCGAGGTGTGGAACGCCAGCACGTAGCCAGCGACGGCGTTGACGACATTGCCGGCTACTGCGATGAGCACAAGCGGCTTGAGGATGTTCTGCGCCTGTAGCACCTTGCGCACCAGCTCGTAGAGGAAGAGGAACGGCAGACCTGGCAGCATCAACCGGGAGAAGTCTCGAGCCAAATGCGACACCTCCTCATCTTGGCCCAGGAACAGGAGAATAGGCTCCGCGAAGGAGTTGATCAGGAGCATGGGGACGAGGACCGTGGTGAGGACGAGAATGCCAGTCTGGAAGTAGACGCCGATCTTCTCGAGCCGCTTGGCCCCGTACGCCTGCGAGCAAAGTGTGTCCAGTGCGGATGCAAGGCCCAAGCCGAGCGAGAGCGCTGATATATTCATCAACTGCACATACAACAAGAGTGCAGTCACATGATTAGCTCAAACACTCCCGCTAATAGCATTGCCGCTGTGAACAACACATGAACACACCATGATGGAGACTGTCGCAGCGTCGACGTAGTGTTGCGCGTACGGTGAGTCCATGTTGCCAGCCAGAACAGTGGATACGAAGCCGGGGAGAAACTCCAGGACGGTGGTTACCGTCTAACGTCGTCCAGCCACCATGTTGCACGCGAGCAATGACCCCGAATATCGAACGTTAGGATTAGAACGCCGCACCCAAATGGATGAAATAGAAGGCGAAGGACGCACCACTGGGAAGATCAGCTGGACGAGCGCCCGCATCTCCAGCATCAGCTCTGGCTTCGGCTCATCGTGATGGTCCAGCTCACTCTGGCGCGGAATGCTCACGAGAGACTCGCCCAGGTCGCTCTTGCGACCACCAGTCAGTTGCAGATCCATTCGTCCGTCGCTTGGTGGTCGTCCACCAGAAAATTAGAGAATGCTACGCAATACACGTCGACGAAGTGCGGCACGGCGCGATTACGATACTGGCCCTGGACTGGTCAACATTGACAGTGTTGGTTGGTCGACTGTCAACAGGGGCACCTTTTGGTACTGCAGTTGACTTCTCCTAACCCTCGTCATGTTCGGGACGGATGTCATTTTGCCTCATGCCACGAAATCATTGCTGCAGGCAAGATGTGCCCTAACTAAACCAAAACAACCCCCTTAAACGTGTGCTTAACGCTATTGGGCTGGTGGGATATCAAGCATGTTTGGTCCTAGGCTTAAGCTCGCGTGAGCTCTCAAACCGCAGGTTCTTTTAGGCTTACGCCGACAGCCTATTTTCACCCCTCCTTATCTTCGAAATTGAATGTTGTCAATGTTGACGGTCAGCTTTGATGAGTGTTGATATACTTTCATCAGTTTGGTCTTGCTTGAGGTGCCGCTCATCAACTTTACTCAATTTTGTTTGCACAATCGCTGTTTAATCTTGGTTCAAAAAATGGTCTGGTACTTATTTGAGTACAAAATGTTCAATTATATTTTGCAAATTGTTTCACTCATTACAATTCGATTTGAATACTACTTTGAACTAGTTTAGCTGTGATACTATTTGGTATGGACGCTGAAGCTTCGCCACCATTACCATTCGGTGCTGTTTATGTATTACCGGTACCGATACACGATTGACACATGTCTGCTGGTAAGCTTCAGAGTGCTCATTTTGGCTGACGTATATTCTGTGCTCTGATAGATCGATTTGACAGAGTGAGTTTAATACTATTAACTTTGTACTACATATTGATATTAGTTTTGTTTAAGTACATGCATTAATTCATGTTTCAGCACATGCCTCATGTCCTACTACATGTATAAACGGGTACAAAATTCATTCAACTCAATACTTTCCGCTTTTTCAGCGCGTTTTTCGTGGATTTTGCGTTTTCGATAATGCCATGCAGTGGTATGGACGTGTCTAGGAAAGTGACAGTATTGCTCATTTCTATCGACTGATGGTGATTTGTATAAGTAACATCGTCTGTAAAGCGAGGGAGGCCATTTGGAGGCTCCAAAATGGCCGCTTTTTTCACTGCTTTTGGTTCATCCAAGTTTGATATAAGTTACTTGACTTTCGAAACGGATACCTACTGTCCTGCTTCTTCCGCACGGAAATGATTGCTAAGTGTTCTATCTTGAATGAAAGATATTGGCGTAATCATTTCAGATCGGAGGAGCCAACTACGGGTTTTTTTGCGCCGACATCCATTGATTGCTCGACTACAGTATACACTTTCTGTGTTAATTGGCATTATCATTTCGGATCGGAATAGTCGACTACTGTTTTTTCTGCGCCGAACACCCAACTGCAAGTACACGACTTGCCCGTGGAAATCATTTGTTCCATCCTCACCTGACATGCTGCTGCGTCTGAGAAATTCAGCCACTCAACTGCGCCAGGACGAGATGACTAGGAACATATTGAAGGGCATGGCCAGCGTTGCTGTCATTTCAGCTTCGATGTAGATGTATTAAGCAAGCTTCAACCGCATTGTACATCTCCACTCCTACATTTACTGCACCACAGCTAGCTGCCCACCCTTGTCCGCCATGGTCACCGGTAGTATCCTTCACTCAGATTCGCGTGATTCCCATGATACAATCGGCATATTACTCGCATCGCTGGTCCTAGCTCCGGTTGGTACTGCACCACACCTAGGCGGCTGACCATGGCGGCATCCATTGTTTTCGTGGTGCGACCCTCCTGTCGTTTGCAATGCAACCACTGACTTATCGGAGACGAGTGGGCAGCGGCGCTTGACCTCCCATCTTCAAAAAATGTTGGCGAGGCGGGTGTACTTGACTCGACTGCCGTACACTAAAGCCCAGACAGCGACCGAACAAGGGAGTGAAGGTGAGTCGCTGTCCTCCTTTCAAATGTTCAACATCACGCTCGTTAATCGCCACCCCCACGCTGCAGCCAGTCCAAAATACGTCGTATGGGATTCCCCCAATGGAACGATAGGTGGCTGTGCCGTTGGGCTCGCTCCAGGTGAGGATGCGTAGCTGCTGTCTCATCGGTGAGGTTGCTTTCCTCTTGCATATACCGACTTCCGTTCCGGTGTGCCTGCAACCATTCTGCTACGTTCGAATAGCCATACACTGAGGCCATGTCAAAGGCAGCGCGGCTGTCCATGTCGTCACTCTGGCTGCCACCTCTGGCAGCATGAAGCCACTGGACAACAGCGAGTTGACCGGCCCTGGCGGCAGCGCGAAGGGCCCGACCGGCGTCTCCTTCGATGCGGTGCCCATGCAACCATTGCACCATCTCCAAATGTCCCTCCGCTGCCGCCCAGTCCATCGCTCTAATCGAACACCCTTCGTTGCGGTTGCCGTGGAGCCACCGCACCATCTCCAGGTTGTCTGCTGCCGCCGCCCAGTCCATTGCTCCTCTTGTGCACCCTTCGCTTCGGTTTTCGTGAAGCCACTGCACCATTGACAAGTCGTTGTTCCGAGCGGCGCTGTCCATGGCGTGAACAGTGCAGCCTTCACTTCGATTCTCATGCAGCCACTGAACGACAGGGAGATGGCCGCACAGAGCAGCACCGTTCATAACAGCAGATCCCCAGTCGCAGCGATCAGGATGGAACTCCGACAGCCACTGCAGCACGTGCACGTGGCCGCACGTCGCAGCAAACGAGGCCGCCTCCTTCCAGGGCGCCTCAAGATCGCGAGCAGCCAGATACGTGAGTGCTCGCACGGGAGCGCCGTGCTTACACGCGTTTGTTACGGCCCCAGGACCCGAAAAGGTGTCCAGGAAGGCGTCGACTCGGCGCACGACGTGCTCCAAAGTGCCGACGCCACGCGAAGCCAAGCACTCGCGACACACGAGCCGCGCGGCGGTCAGCACAGGGACGTCCGTTGTGACCTGCAGCTCTGCGGCGGCGCGTGGCTTCGAAGAGACGGCCATCACTTCGGAGATGTGGTGTACCCCCCAAAAAAAACCAGGAGCAAAATTTGATCCACGATCTGATACCAAATTTCTGAGAACAGACGTTGAAGTGGCTCCCGAACTTGTACTTTTTCCGTGTATCAAAACCGAAGCGCCTTACGGATGGCACTTGCCACTGACTGCATCGACCATTAAGCAACAGCGAGATGGCGGTCCGCTTGCCAGGTTGAAAATCACAGCCTGCGTCCTTCCTTTCGGCGTTGTCGTCACACTCTGCTCTACTGTTGCTACACCGAGAAGCAACTGACTCCGCACTCCAGTATCCCGAATGGTGCTTTCTAGTTGCTGTCGTCAAGAGCATCGTCAAAGCGATCGTCAAAACTATTGGAAGCAGGTGCGTTCTCTGCAGCGAATACGCGCAAGATGTTCACCACCGCACCGACCGAGATCCTGTCGTCGGGGTCGAAGCAGCACATGCGCTCCATCAGGCCCCACTCGCGGTCCTCGAAGTTGTCGGGCCGTTGCGGTAGCGTGCTACCATGGGTCACGCTGAATTGAATCGCACTGTCTGGCAGCGCTGTCCCCCACGGGAACTGGCCCGTCTTGACTTCGATAGTGCACATTCCGAACGAGAAGATGTCCGACTTGAAGGTGGGTCTGCTGCCGAGCAAACACTCGGGCGATTTCCAGCGAATTGCGCCAAGGACGCCTTCACCGCGCGGAGATTCTGGCTGATCCGCGAACATACTCAAGCCAATGTCCGTGAGCTTTGCCGTTTCGTAGACGCCGTCGCAAATGAGGATGTTGTTGCCCTTGAGGTCGCCGTGGACGATACCGCGATCGTGGAGATGCTGCAGACCCAGTGCGGCTTGACACAACCAGCCCCACACTTTCAGTTGCAGCTGCTCTTTGGCAGACACCACGAGGTTCTTGCGGTGTGCGCGTTCACACACGAAGAAGGGCCGACTCTCGTAGCACGCGCCGTACATGGTGATGAGATTCGAGTGGTTCAAATTGAACCAGATGTCGGCTTCTCGACGGAACTGCTCCCGACTCGCCTTGTCTAGCGAATCGGAGCTCAATTGCTTCACCACCACATCCGCATTTCCCGTAGTACACGGAGCCTAAAGATTCATCAGCGATACATCTTCCCAATTCGATCTGGTGCGCTGGGATGAATCACTTCGGGAGCTTCTCGTCCAGTTCTGGTCCACCACCCACTGCAGCCGAATAGGCACAATGGTAATCGCAAGCTTCAGCTTGCAGCAAAGTCATCGCCTCCGCGTGTTCGTCGTCACTTTTCAACTGATTGAGGACCGACAATGGAGCTGCCAAGAATTGCTGCATCGCGTCGAGTTGCATGAGCTGCGTCTGTTTCCACGACAGCTGCCAACGGTGGACTTCCGCAGCATCTTGGAGGCTGGAGGAGCTCAGCAGCAAGCGGTCAATCTCGCGGTGCAGACTGTAGTTGCGATTGGCGACAGTGCGTGACACGCAGAGCGACGCAGCCGAGCTGAATCTATCCGCTCGCTGCTCCAGCAAGACGAAGAAGCGCCATAAAAGCAGACTGAACGACTCCACCAGCGACACGGGAAGTGGCGCAGGAACGCTCACGAGTTGCTCGTACACATCCCACAGTCGGCTGTAGACTGGTCGATCAACGGCATTGAACTCCGGAAGCTGGTCGCACGTGTCCTCAACATCGTGAAGAAGCTCTTCCATGGTCTCGTCTGCACTTGGGAGGACATACTTCCTCACGTCTTCAACGGTCTCTGTAGGAGTCTGTACCTCTCGATTGATCTCCGACGCCCCTTGTTCGCGTGCAACATCGCAAACAACAGGACCATAAGGTCTCAAAACCTCCAAAATCCACCCAGCATATCGACACGTGAGTGCATCGCACCTGACTGTATCACGAATCTAAGATGAATGGAGTTCATCTCTTTGCTGCTTACGTCTCCTTACCGCACTGACGAGCATCATTGCAGCGCGACGGAGTCGGATATCTGGACTTTGAGGCAGCTACTGAAGTACACCGCTCCAAGAACAAAAGCGGCAATCTGGCTACTTGAAGCCTTCAAGTTGAAGTGAATGCGGCCACTCTTGGAGACTTTCTGCTACTGGGACGGAATACTGAACGCATGTTATCCAGCGAAGCAGCGCAGGGACGTTGGCAAGCTCGAAGGAGAGGGAAATTGGAGCGCGACCCTGTTGGAAAGAATCCAGCACGCGACAAATCAGTGGCCGCTTAAAAAGGATGCAACGAATGTGGCGGTCAGAGCTCCTTTCGCGTTTCTAAAGCCACCTCACTTGAAGCGGAGGCTGTATTAACACACGACATGCCTCAGAGCAACGGGTAGGCGGAGATCTCGTTGGACAAGTCAGACACCACGACGAGGTTCAGATGACGCGTGGTCGTCACGGCGTTTGGCATGTCATTCACCGCAAACTCTTTCACCACGAAAGGATTTGGCACTGACGGGTCGTCATCATCTCCGCCGTCGGGCGCGTCGAGCGAGAGAGCCGCCTGGTAGTCCCACACGCAGATCTTCGAGTCGTTGGCGGCGGACACGAGCCACTCCTGGGGCCGAAACGCGGGGAAATGCACCTGCGAGACCATTGCACTATGGCGCTTCAACCGACGCACGACCTGTTTGGACCCAAAGTCCACGACGGCGATACTGGCATCACCCAGACCAGCAGCGAACGTCTTGCCGTTCGGAGCGAAGGCCAGTGAGTGCACCAGCGGCGGATTGAACATTTGCTGCACGCCAGACCCTTGACCCATCGCGTCATCGGCGCTACCCGCTCCCAACTCATTGACGCCGGTGTTGAGGTCGATGCGGAACTTCATGCGGCCTCGCGAGAAGTCCCAGAACAGCAGCAACCCGTCCATTCCCGCCGACACGAGGTCCCACGGAGCGTTGGGACGAAAGGGCGCCGTGCTGCAGATGTTGGTGTGCTGTCCGCGCAGCGTCTTGAACAGACGGTGGCTCTCCAAGTCGTAGATGCAGATGTCGCCACTGTCGTCCGGCGCCGACAGGAACTTGCCGTGTTTGCCCTGATGGCGGGACAGCACGTTGATCTCATCCTGGTTCTGCTGCAGAACCTCGCGGTCTGCGCAGTTCACGATCAACGCCGGTTGCCGCACGTCGAAGGTGAGGATCTTATTGCCCGCCGCCACGTAGATGTAGGCGCTCTCGGCCCCAGCCACCGCGTTGCCGAAGGCCAGCGAGTTGACGGCGCTCTCGTCCGCATCGTCGGTGCCCAGCGCCTTCTTGACGTTCAGACACTTGGTCACGCGCGTGGAGCGCACGTCCCACACGCGACACGTGCCGTCGTCACTGCCAGACGCCAGCACGTTCGGGTGCACGTCCTCCTCGCACAGCAGCGCGTTCACGGACGCGCGATGGCCCTTGAACGCCAATAGCCGCTGGGTCATTGTCGCCTCAACTGTCGGTCAACTGTCACATGGATTGGAGCCATCCAAAGCGATATACCGGTACAGTTCCGATTTATGCCAATACCGGTACGTACACTTAAGCGGGATCATGGTACCGGTATCGGCGTCTCAATCGGCAACCTTCGCCACAATCATGATGATGACGACACGCTGGAAGTGCAGGCAATCACTTACCAGCCGAGTTGGTGCCGTTTCGGAACCAATTGACTCATTCCGTGCGACTCTCTGCCAGTCTGTCTTCTTCAGCGATGGGTATGCACGCTCCTTCAAGATCTGCTCGGGAGAACGATTGGCAGTGCGTTGCGGTGGTCGCGCACTCAGCACGGGATGACGGCTATCATGTCTCGGGCATTCGGCCGCGGCTGGCGGCCCCAACATTCATGCCAGCCCTTCAAGCACAATTTCTCGAGTCGGTCAATTGCAGCAACGACGATATGATAGCACAGGCACAAAGAAATACTAGTATAAGCACGGAGCCATCATGTCAGTTTTCTTGCACTTGTTCTTATCCGAGAATGTTTGACCGTCTGCTTTTGTTGTTGATAACGCGCGAACTGAGCAATCGTCACGCCTGTAGCGGACGCCGTTGACACGCAACTAGGAATGTCCATACAGCTGGCACCAGCACAGCAAATGCGCTCTCAAGCGGCGCTCACGCGTATCATAAATCTAATCCCCCACGCACCGAGCCAGAAGACAAGGCTCCCAATTTCCTTCTGCTTCAGCAGCACAAGTACATGCGACCTAGAGACAGCGCAAAACGCCAGCAAACCTGCGTCAGTCAGCCACAGCAGCGTCAACAACGCAACGTCAAAGGGACCACCATCTCTGGGCGGCGTGGTGCTGCAATCAGGCACAACATAGCGAACTGTTGTCGCCTTGAGAGCGTCTGCTTTTGACACAGTGAATGACACACCGAGCGGTCACTTCGTATTGAAAATGCATGTAATAGCAGACGAACGACAACCGCGCATGCAACACTGAAATACCCATTTCCGCCTGCTTTTTCGGCGCGGCCTCAAGGGTCAGTCAGGCAACTGGTAACCGGTGCTTGCTCCCAAATATGGCAATACACGGCCAATGTCGGGGCGGAGTGCTGCAGCACAAGATGAGCGCGCATGCATCTGCTGATGGAGCTTAAGCGACCAATAAAGCAATAGCGCCCACACCTGCAATGCACATTTTGCTGCGTGATCCACCGAAACGTTAAACCGTGGGGCCCTCTATTCGAATCTATCGGTTGCGTCACCGGTATAATACCTCCCATACCGATCCCATGATCGGCGCCACCCTCTTCCATGTGTTCAATGTTGAGCTGACCTGTTGCCCCTCCCAACGTCGCCATGCAGCGCGTGTGTTTCTGGTGTCGCGCGATCAGCTGTCCGTGTCCAATATGGCGAAATCGCATCATTTCTGTGGAAAACCACAAGTCGTGCGGTCAGCCCGAGTGCCTGACCTTCCAACGTGCAGGCCATCCGGCCCCTCTGTCCGTGGAAAAGCCCACTGCCATGATGGAAGCTCCACCAGGTCGTCCGCTTGCCTTCACCAATTGACGAATCGGCGGCCCATCCTGCGAGAGGCAGCGGCTTTTCGTGGGAACGGCCATGCGAACGGCAGCGTTGGACCTCTCGGCGACCGATGCGGTCAGGCCAAATGGTCTCACGTTATCACGCCCTGCGCAAGTTGCAGCTCGCCACAACGATGGCCGCGAGCGTTTGAGATCAGAACATCGGCCAGCTCCACCTGTTGGCAACTGAACTCAGGATATCGAAGGATGACCACGCTTTTGGCTCGCTCGAACTTGAGCTGCTTGCTATTGCTGGTTCCGGACACGGAGCACATCGAGACGGACTGACGGACTGACGGACTGACGGATGAAGTGGGTTGCCTGCACTTCAAAGTGTTTTGCTGGGAAGTTATATTTTCGCGAAGATATTAATACTGCTGATTTGAGGCTCCGTCTCTGATTTGGCGAGTTACAAACTCTGGAACGCAGCCACATTCACTGGATGCGGAGCGCTGATTCGAAAACGTGAATGTCTCGTGAACTAGAATTTAGAATCACTCGGAGACTGATTATGGGTACTGTTCCCCTCTGGGATGTGCTTTCGACTCTTGGTTGCTTGGAAAAATTCTTCCGGCTATTTATTAGCCAATCAGAGATGTGTATGTCTCCAAATCTGGCCCTTTGGGTGCACCCAAGGAACGGAACACCCAAAAGCCCAACCAGAAATCAGACTGGTGTCTGATCTATTTTGCGAGTGTGCAGCTGCACTCTACTTCGAATCAAGTGGGGACAGGATATCATGTTTCAGGGTTGGCTAAATAAACGATAGAACATCTTTTGACTGATGTGTTTCATGTGATATCACCGGTTCATGCAAAATAGGAGGCGCTGGGTGGAGCAAATTGAACCTCGCAGGTTATTTGGCTGCAACGTTTGGATGCGTAACCGCCAGTGGGCTACATAATCGGGAGGTAAAAAAGAGAAGTTCCTCCCCTCGCCACAGAGGCAGGCGCCGTCTGCAACTTTCCAGACTTCACTTCTCGTTTGCCTTCTCCAAACGCAAACGACTTTTACAGGCGACTAAACCTTTCCAGATCCGAATCTAGACATGAAGGTGGCGATGGACAAGCAGACTGGCCGGCGGATCGTCAAGGTGACCAACTTCGCGCTGGTGCAGGTGCTCAAGGCCACGGTGGCGCGGCTGCGCAAGCTGGAGGCGGAGCTGTCCGAGCTGGAGCTGGCGCTGGAGGATGAGCGCGAGGAGCTGGAGCAGTACAGCGACGACATCGACGACTGCTACGACCGGCTGGACGACATCGACGAGTTCGTGCGCGAGATCTCCAAGGGCAACGTGCGCTCGGTCAGCGACGTGGCCGGCGCGCTGCAAGAGATGGCGGAGGAGCGCGAGGAGGAGCGCAACCTGGTAGACGTGCTGGTGGAGACGCGCAGAGAGCACGAGCAGCAGCTGCGGGACCTGCAGACCCAGACGGCCGCGCTCAAGAGAGAGCAAATGCTGCTGCGCAAGACTCGCCTCGAGATCTTCGGCCTGTTTCGGCGCAATGGCGTCATGGAGCTGGTGCGGAGGCGACTGGCCGTGCGCAGCCGCAAGCTGCTGTGAGCTGGCGCAGGACACGAGCGTCCACGAAGCTGGCAGATATGGGAAATAGGAACCCGATGCGGAGCTCGCGGAGCTCTTTATTTATTTACAGCACCTAGAGACTCGATACCATACACACGCGGCCTCTGGGCTTCTTGTAAACTTCTCCATTTATTGTTTAACTGACTGCAAAGTTGCTAAGCCGTGCTCCTTGCAGTTGCAAAACCGAAGCGATGGCAGGCGGACGTTAATCACTGGCGGGGGATTGGCGCAGCTGACAAGGAGTCACGTGCATCCTCGCGGTCTCGGTTCCCTATCATCTCCAGCTTTTCTGCAAATCTGCAGATCGAGAGCGTCGTGCAAAAGATCGCCAAGATGACGGAACGCAACGAGAACGTGTTGCACTTGCACGTATCGCGTCCACTTTGCGGCTTTTGCAGAGGGAGTGCCAATCCAGCGAGCCTATCCGTTTGATACACGAACTGGTGGCGCCACATCGCTTGAGATGTCTAAGTGATGACTGAGGGTGAATAGGGCACGGCCGTCAGGGGTTCATAGTAAAGCAAAATAAATAGTAAGAATATAAAATGTATTACTATTTTGTCTATTACTATACTATATTTCAGGTCGTTGACTTGAGTTCAGTAAATATTAATATTTTTCAAACTGCCTTGTCCAATATTAATAAACTATACTATTTTGAATAATATTTTTCCTGAAGCCGGAATGGTGTGCGGGCCTCACATTCAGTTAGTTGCTGGAGGGAGTCCATTTTCGCTGATTGCTGCTCAGAAGAACAAGAATAGACCGCGAACAAGCCAACAATGCCGTGCGGATCGGAAGAATACGACCTGAACATCGCTGACGACGCGCATACGTGCACCCGTGCATCACCTCTGTAGCGTCATGATCTACAACGAAACACTTCACAAGCAAGTATTACTGTTGTCACTCTATTACGACAGCTTCCTGCCGACTTTGACTTGCGTCGTGGAATCTTCTGGAGCTGTGCAGGCATGCCAACATCTTGCGCTGATTTCGAGAAGAGGGCCAAGGTAGGTTCCCATTTCTTTCCTCCTCGTTCGACACCAACTGGGCATGGTGATTTCCCTCCCATTTCAAGAACGAGTGTTCTCCACGGATGGTACTGTTATGGGAGCTCTCCGCACGAAGACAGAGAACTCCCGCTCCGAGAAGCAGTGGGATTTGAGTTGCATTGGATCAGACTGAGAATCAGAAATATTCAGATATAATCAGAAATAAATAACCAAAACCAGTTCATTTTATATCATTAATATATTATTAATATAATCAAAATAATACACAGATTTTGCCCCCTATAGTAATGATAGTTTTACTAGTACCGGATTTTTGGCTGTCGAATTATTAATAACTACTATTGGGTCAAATCGTCGTTACTATGAACCCCTGACGGCCGTGTCTCCCGTTTGGAATCCTCGTTTTGCAGTGAGCCGAAATGGCGCGCTGCCTTTTCCCGTGCGTTCTTGGGATGTTGGCGCAAAGGCCCATTCTTTACGGAACCGCCAGTGGCCTAAAGTTCTGATATGTGCCCAAACCGGCAATCCTTTGATGCCACCCCGCTCTAAACCGTAGCCATTCCAGACTCAGGCTCAGAATCTGTAGCCATTTCAGAATCAGGCGGATCGCGGGACGCGAAGCGACGCCGAGTTCTTCAACCGCCGCGTGCCTCCCGGACGCCCCCGCGGCGCCGTCCAGCCGCCCCGCCTGCTCCTCGCCCTGCTCTTGGGCTGCGTCCAGGCCCCCATGACGACCGTCAACCTCATCCCTCGGTACGGCGCTCTCTCTCTCTCTCTCGGGCTCGCTTGACGCCCTCCTCGGTCTCACCTGCGCGTCCGCGGACTGCTGCAGCCACATCTTCGGCCTCAAGGCGGACGTCCACACGGCCGCGGCCTTCGTGGACGACCAGACCGTCGCGTATCCGGCGGGCCACCACGTGGTGGTCTGCAGTCTGGACGACAAGCGCCAGAAGTTCGTGACCGGGACCGAGGCCTCCGAGGGCGTCACGGCCTTGGCCCTGGCTCCCAGCCGCCGCTTCCTGGCCGTAGCGGAGCGCAGTGAGCGGGCGCTCGTGAGCATCTTCGACCTGAAGACGCTCAAGAAGCGCAAGGTGCTCAGCTCGGCCGACACGCAGGCCCGCAGCTACGTGGCGCTGGCCTTCAGCGCCGACAACCAGCTGCTGCTCACACAGGGCGGCGCCCCCGACTGGATGCTCACGTGCTGGAACTGGTCCAAGGGCAAGGCCGTGGCCAGCGTCAAGGCACCGCTGCACGTCATGGCGCCGCACGCCTCCCCCAGCTCCGCCATGCTCCTGGTATCGGGCCAGTCCTCCCAAACCCTCCACGGCATCGGAGGCAGCATGGCGCATCTCACGGCGTCGCCCTCGGAGGCCAATCTCGGAGGCGCCAGCTCGTCAGGAGCGGGGTATTCCGGCGGCGCAGCCTCTGGCTCGACTGCTCCGCCGCTGGTGTCCGCCTGCTCGTTCAGTAACGTGGACGCCGGCCTCGTGTGCGTCACTGGCGCTGGCCTCGTGCGCTTCTTCCGCGTGCTGGAGACGTCCTTCCGACCGCTGCCCAGTCCGCGGATGGAGGCGCATGTGCTCCTGGCCCACGCGTGGCTCAAACAACGCGACGACTTCCTGGTGGCAGGCTCCATGGCGGGAGACCTGATGCTTTTCCACGCCGGCGAGTTCGTGACGCGGCTGAGCGCGTCGCCGGGCGTCGGACGAGCGGTCCACAGTCTCACGGCCACGTCCAAGGGGCTTCTCTGCGGCCTCAGCGACAACACGGTGGCCATGTTCGCCGTCTGCCTGACCGACTCAGCCGACCGCGACGACACTCCGAGCGCCATCACGACCATCTCGGAGGACGCCGCAACGCCATCGACGGGGGAAGACCAGTTCCTGGAAGACGCCGCCGAGCTGCTGACGCTGCAGCGCCTCGTGCGCGTCGACACTGGCATCGGGAACGTCACCAGCATCGCCGTAAGTCCGAACGAGGACGTCGTGGTCGTCACCACCTCCAGTGCGCAGCTGCTGACATTCCCGTACCAGACGCAGGCGCCGCTGCACGCCGGAGTGGTCACTGCCGTGCCTGCGGAGGAGTCCGCGACGTCGAGCACCAACGGCTCGGCTTCTAGCCAAAACGGGGCGAGTACAGCGGACAGCGCGTCGCCGACTCGGAGCGAAGACGTGGAGCACGTGGTGGCGAGTTTCCACCAGCCGAGCGACCCCAACGGCGGCAGCAACGGAGCTCCAGGAGGCGCTGGCAGCGGCGGCGGCTTGCTGCACGTCACTGGAATGGACGTCTGTGTCCGCAAGCCGCTGCTCGTGACCTGCGGCTTGGACCGCACCGTCCGCGTGTGGAACTACATGGAGCGCACGTGCGAAGTGTCCAAGCGGTTCAACGAGGAGGCCTTCAGCGTGGCCTGCCATCCCTCCGGCCTGCACTTGCTCGTGGGGTTCGCGGACAAGCTGCGCCTACTCAACATCCTCATGGACGACATCCGCGCCTTCAAGGAGCTGCCGGTCAAGGCCTGTCGCGAGTGCCAGTTCAGCACGGGCGGCCACCTCTTCGCGGCAGTCAACGGCAACACCATCCAGGTCTTCTCGCTGCTCACGGGCGAGCTCGTGGCCACGCTCCGAGGCCACAACGGCAAGGTCCGTAGCCTCTTCTGGAACGCAGACGACTCGGGCCTCGTGTCTGCCGGACTGGACGGCGCCGTCTACCACTGGGACCTGGACGAGGCCAAGCGCGAGGCCGAGTTCGTGCAGAAGGGCGTGCCCTACTACTCGGCGCTCTGCAACCGCGAAGGCACCGCCATCTACGCCGTGGGGG
>MBAC02000845.1:0-13618 GCA_001712635.2 Nothophytophthora sp. Chile5
CAAGAGAGAATCGGCGGATAAGACCAACGCGAATATTGTTCCGTTCAGCTGGAGAAGCCAGCTGCAGCAGGAGCTGGTTCCTCGACCGCGGAATGCTCACGTCCACAGCGAAAAGTTAACGCGCCGACTCTGTTGACCTCGTGGAGGATATATACACTAACGTAGCAGCAGAGCCCAACTCCCATTTTCGATCTTGGAAGCTTTCTCTATAACGTTCCTGGCGCCTCCGAAGCGCTGCAACAATCCACAAAGATCGATCACGCACTACCATCCACCTTCCCCTACCCTACCTCGGTTGGATTCTCAATCAAGGTGTCAAAAATTGTAGACGGAGCAAAACCAGGCCGAGCTCATAATACTCGGCCGTCTGATATGGGTCGTTCACAGTACAGGTGTACTTGGCCAGATTCTGAATTTCGCGGCAGCCAACGTTTGCCAAATTAATCCAACTCTTGTGCAACTGTACTGAACTCATCACAGTTCTCGAGAATCAGAGACAGACAGACAGACTGGAGCCCGAGACCTCCGTCTCCCGGCTGCGTATCGTCTTGAGTCTCGAGGAGTGGCGCCAGATGCGGTGCAACGTCAACTTCCAGGTCGGGAGCTTCAACTGCCTCCATCAGATGCTCCGACAATGCCGAGTCTACTGCAACTGGGGGCTCTGGACCTGCGGGGGTGACTGGGGCGTGCTCTTCTCCCGCTGCGTCTGGCTGGCGCTCCGCTGCCAAACGATCGACTCCCAACTCGTCGCTGCCCGTCATGTCGATCACAGGTGGCGTTTGAGTCTCCGCTCTTCGTCCATCGCCACCCAGTCTCTTTTCGGCAATGAGGTGTGTCATCACTTGGGCCATGAACTCACAGGCGCGCTGCTGCTCCGCTCGAGTCGTCGGACTGCCACTCGAAGATCCAGGAAGGTTTCCAAGAGCCTCAGCCTCTGGTTTTCCGCAGTCTTCTGCCGCAGCAGATGCTGAATCCTCAGTTGAAGCAATAACGCCATGCTGCTGCGTGTGAAGTAACGCGTCACGTGCCATTTCCAGCTCGTCCGGCGGCTGATCCTGCAGGAATGCCAAGTCGCGACGCCACTCGGGAAACACGCGTTCCACGACCTCCGGCACGTCCACGTCGTCCGGAACCCCGCCCAACGACTGACGGAGTAGCAGAGAACCAACCTCTAGTTCAGGATCCGCCGCTGCTTCGCCTTCCATCTCCTGGTCTCTATCGTCGACGTGGTCATCTTCATCACAAAGAAATGGCCTCAAGATGCTGTTGCGGTACAGCTGCATCTCATTCTGCAGACCGAAGAGCTGCTGCGACGATCGTGTCCACATGGAAATGGCCACCACCACCGCCGCCTCGGCTTGTGCTGCGCCAGCACCATCAGAGGCGTCTCCACCGCCCCGACACCTCGACGGCATATACCGCTCCACCACTTGTGGCACGTTCTGCTGCTGTCGTTTTTCCTCGATCTGATCTGACATCAGCATCATTCTGTTGCTCGGGAACATCACATTGAGGGCCGCATTCAGATCGAGAAGCCCACGAACCTGTGACGGCAGGAGCACCTGCGATTTGCGCAGCTTGCCCTTGGCCTTCTCGAGCTTGGCCATGGTCTTCACCAGTGTCGCGCGTTTCTTGACGAGTCGAGCCACTTGGTCATCCAGCTTCGCGATCTGCTGCGAGACAAGCGCGAGCTGCATGTCAGTCTGCTGCTCCTCATCCACCAGGGACTTGGAGAGCGCCAACGCCAGCGTCAGCTCCGGGTCGTCGCCAGTCTTGTCTCGTTTTCGTTTCTTCCCCTTCTTCGTCCGAGCGCCAGTCGACGATGCGGTGGTGCTGGGGACAGCGAACACTGACGCTGCTGGTGGAACGCGGCCATCAAGACACGCGTTGATATGGAGTTGCTGCTCCAGCACGTCCAACTGTCCCAGCCACGTGCCGCAAACCACGCACGTGGCCTCCTTGGTAGCATCCGCGGTGTCACTCCCCTTGCTTCCCCCACTTCGAACCGACGCAAGTGACTGCAAGGAAGTCGGTGCTTCCAAGTCAACGTCGTCTGGTTTGTCGAGTGTGTCAGCTTTGCTGCTGTTAAGTGCAGGCTCCGGCAGCGGCTCCACTTCGCGAGCAGGTTCCGTGTCTTGCTCCGGAAGAGGGTCAGTGCTCACCGAAGCTGCTTTCGTTCCAGTACAAACGGGAGCAGCCGTCAAGGTGTCGGTTGTGGTCCGAGTCGGAACTTTCGATCGAGGCAATGGTAGCGCCGGCTTGGCTGCCTCATCACCACCGCCACAAGACTGGTCATGCAATACACGGCGGAAGCGCATACTGGTCTTCCCGACGCCCACAAGGTCGCCGTCTGTAAGCGGATAGTCTTGCTGGGCCGTCAGTGACTGGCCGTTCAACTTGGACCCGTTCGTGCTTCGGACATCGCGCAGTAGGAGCTGCATGTCGGCGCTCCCAGCTACTGAACCAGCGAACCGCAGCTCGGCGTGCACGCTGGACACCTCCAGGTCTTTGGGAAGCCGCAGCCAGCACTGCTTCTTCCGTCCGATGGACAGCATGCGACCCAGAGACGGAGACGAGGCGGCGGATGGAACAGGGTGCTGCAGCCAGCAGTAGCGGTGCGTGGAGCCCTCGTGCGGACCCCGCGTGACCTCCAGGAGGAAGCAGAAGGGAGCAGGAGCGGGTGCTGGTGGCGATGGCGATGGCGATGGAGATGACCCCTCCATGGACACGGCTCGGCTGAGCGAGAGACACTGGCGGCGACTCCGCCGGCTCACAAGTGCGCCGCGTGCATGCGCATTGGAGTGTTGCAGTCGGCAATAGAAAGTCGGACAGGCGTCGTTGGGCGGGATCACGTTCGGAAAAACGACACGAATAGACGTATCATTGTCCGAAAGTTCAATTGTAGCGTGTTATAGTTAATGGCATTGCACAGAAAGACTGAACATTTCAAGGAACTACGATCATGGACAGCTTCGTATTTTACTGTTTTTGCTCGCATGGGTGGGCCACATGAAATATGTATACAACGTATACGTTTCGAATGCCGCTTTGTTGACCTAGCGCCAAATTTGTTGACTTTCCTTCGTGTTTTGCAAGCAAAAGCACGCCCAGCTTCGACTAAGTACACCCTCCACCGGCGCGAGCACATGGAACGGCGCGGCGTGGGCAAGCGACTGACGGACGGGCAGCGCGTGGAGATCATCAAGCTCTTCGACAGCGGCGCGGCCGTGACTGAGGCGGACGTCGCGCGTCGCTACGGCGTGACGCGCTCCGCGATCTGGCGGCTCCGACGCGCCAGTCAGCAGATCATGGAGCGCTACCAGGAGGGCGACATCGAGTCGCGCGACGACCGGCGGCGCGGCTCCAACAGCGCGCTCGTTGCTGGGGCCTCGATGGGCGTCATCTCTGGCATGCCAGACGCGCAGATCGTTCAGGCGGCTGGTGATGTCGCCGCGGCGTTCGCAGCCCATGCCAGCGGCAACGGCGGCGTCCTGCGGCCAGCAGCTCCAGGAGGCGTCATGCCGAGCGGACTGGACCCGAAAGCAACCGAAGCAACTGGCAAGAAGGCGGCGATGGAGCAAGTTCCGGAGAACACGGTGCCACTGATCTACATATCAGCGAAAGCCATCGGCAGCGTGCAGTCGCCGGGAATCATGAACTGGGAACGGGTCTCGGGGCACGGCGACGAGGAGTGCTTCGAGGTCGTGAATGACGGGATCTCGGTGCTGCAGGAGGGCAACTACCAGGTCAACGTGGATCTGGAGCACAGCCAGCCGCGACAGAACTACAAGTTCGCGTTCAAGGTGTGGAACGGCAAGAAGCTGCTGGGCCAGTGCTCGTGCCCGCTGCGCACCAAGAAGGAGATCTCTCTGAGCTTGTTGGAGATGCGATGCCGACTGCCGGCGCTCGCGAAGCTGCGCGTGGAGTTCCTGGCGCCAGGCTTCGCGTTCCACGACAGCCGCGTCGTGCTGCGCCTGGTGCAGTGAGAGCGCAGAGTCGCCACGGGGCAGCAATAGCGTGATATCCGTAAGTAAAAGTGGCATGGCTGAGTGTGGTCCATGTGCCTGCATACCGTGTCCATATATCCGAAAACACGGCGACAATCCCTTAAATAACGATTTTCTCCGAACGAATATCAGCGAAAGTCTGATGTGGCAGAGGTGCGATCAGAAGGGGACACAGGCCGGGTCAGTCATCAGCTTCAACTTTCAGACTAGCTTCCCAAACCCACCCGCCCACGCGCTTGATACCATACGGTTAGCGGGTGGGTGGGTGGGTGGGTCGACCACCTCCAAATCCAACGGGCGACCCATCCGTCCGCTCGAAGACGAAGTAGCCGTTTCGGTTGTTCCCACCCTCCAAAGCGACAACCCAACGACCGCTATTTTCGGATCGGAGCGAGGTCCCGCGCCGCCTTATCTCGTCGCTCCCCCTCATTCCTGATCCAGAGCGCTCGCGACGATGGCGGCGGAAGCGGAGGCGGCGCTCAACGCGCTCAAGAAGCGCGAGGCCAACAAGAGCTGCGTGAACTGCGGCAACTACAACAAGTTCGGCCACCAGAACGTGTGCGAGAAGCCGCGCACCTTCGTGTGCTCCAACTGCAAGAGCGCGCACCAGAGCTTCAGCATGCGCGTCAAGAGCGTCAGCATGAGCAACTGGACCATGGCGGAGGTGGACGCGCTGCGGGACGAGAACGGCGGCGGCAACGCGGCGGCCGCGCGCGTGTGGCTGGCCCGCTGGGACGAGACGCAGATGCGCAAGCCCACGGCGCAGGACCCGCTCGACTACTACAAGCAGTTCATCAACCGCGTCTACAACGACAAGGCCTTCTACGACGAGGCCGGCGCCGGCAGCAGCTCCGCCCCGCCGGCGGCTGAACGCAGTCCGTCGCGGTCGCCTGAAGGTCGACGTGCTGCGCCGGCGCCGGCGGTCGATCTGCTGGGCTTTGACGCGGCGCCCGCAGCGGCCAAGCAGCCGGAAGTCGCCAGCTTCGACGCGTTCTCCGGCTCCCAATGGACCGCCAACAACAGCAGCAATGCGGCGGACTGGGGCAACTTCGCTGCGGCACCTGTGGCCCCGCACAGCTCGCCAAATGACGGGTTCGCGGCGTTCGGCTCGGCTCCAGCCCCGTCCGACGGCTTCGCCAACTTTAGCGCTGCTCCTGCTGCGACACCGACGCCAGCGGCCAGCACGGAGGTGTTTGGCGCGTTTGCCTCGGCGCCAGTAGCCCCTTCGACGCCGTCCTTCGACCCGTTCGCTGCACCTGGGGGAGGGCTGCTGGCACCCACAGCCCCGTCTTCCGGCGGCTTCGGGTCGGTTGCTCCGACGCCGGCGCCGTTCGATCCGTTCGCTCCTGTGGCCGGAAGCTCCGGCAAGTCGACGGCGAACGGCTTCGGACAGTTCCAGTCGGCGGCGCCCAAGGACTTCGCCGCGTTCGACGGCCTCTCGGCGCCTTCGCTGGCGTACGGCGCGCCTCAGAACTCGGCGGGCAACGGCTACGGTCAGCACCACAATGGCATGGGGATGCAAGGCCACGGCCAGCGGATGCAGCCGCACGCCCCAGGCTTCCAGCAGCCGCACTACCCTCCTCAGCAGCAGCAGCAGCAGTACCATCCCCAGATGATGGGCGGAGGCAACGCCGCCATGAACATCAGCACGTTCTTCGCGCCGAACGGAGTGGCGGTGGGCGGCGGCAATGCTGGCCCGCGTCAGAACGGAAGAGATCCCTTCGCGGGACTGGGACTGCCGCAGCACTGAAGAGCCTGGCCGACCAACTGACCGATGGGAAACAGAACGACGTAGATACGCAGGAGCTGGGCCTCCAGCGAGGGAGGCGCGAGCGGGAGGATGTGACCTCGGCCTCCTTGTCGAACGGCGGAAGATCCAATAGACCGCCAACGCCTTTCAGCATGCATTGCCTCCTCTTGCGTCTGTCTGCCTGTTCACTAAGCAACTCCAGACACAAGGCGACTGATTCCAAGCTCCCTCTGAGATTATAGCGCAGCTCTCTCCTGCTTCCTCTTGCTGTTCCTTCCTCTGCTTCCTCCTGCTGCTCCTCCTTCAGCTACGCCATCAACAAAATATAAACCAAATCACGTCTCCCGTCGTGCCAAGCCACGTGGACCTGGCTCGGGATGCAGGGGCGACGACGGGCCTTGCGTTCGCCCGTCGCCCTCTCCGTCGCGTCGAGCCGCCTGCTCAGGTGGCCACGGCGTTGGCGACGCCGTTGCCGTTGGTGGTCGCCGCGCTCTTCCCCTGCAGAGCGGCGGCGGTGGACAGCGCGGGCTTCTGCTGCGCCGGCACGAGTCGCTTGATGACCGCCGAGCTGGCGGCGCCGAACATGGGGCGGAACTGCGCGTAGAAGAAGGCCAGGAACGGCACGTTGGCCAGCACCGAGTAGAAGTCGTAGTGGTCCGTGTGCGAGGCGATGCGGCCGTTCTTGAGCTCCAGCACCGAGAACTGGCGCAGCACGATCTTCATCAAGCTCGGGAACGGCTTCAGGCGGTACACCACCGAGCTGTCGATGGTCAGCACGGCCGCGCCGGCCATGGAGCCGCGCACCAGCGTGGCCTTGGACGACTTGACGAACTTGGACAGCACGCGGAACTGCGCCTGGATGTTCTCCACGCCCTTGACCGTCACCAGCGGGTCCGTGAACACGGCGTCCGCCAGGTAGTACTTGGCGATGGTGGCGTCTCGAGGGGCGCTCACGTCGTAGAGGGACAGCACGTTCTCTGCCAGCTCCTGCGCGTTGCGGTTGGCCATCTTGGCGTCTCTGTCTACGTCAGCTGCTGGTCGAGTCGCTGTCTATTGGGGTGTGAGCAGGAGGGCGGCCGTCTGCGTGCTGGCTAGCGATCGCTCGTTCTTCGGCCGCGCGTCTGCTCCGGACGGTTCGCGTGCTTCTCTTGTGTGAAGGATGTGCGTCAGACTCGCGGTTGGGAGCTCGTCACGGTTGGGTTCTTCTCCATTGGCGCAAATCCCCTTGTGTGCTGATGGGACGCGGAATGATATCTCGCGTATAACGATGTCTGCTATGAACGAAGTCGAATATACCGAAGACGGTTAAGTATGCAACGGTTGCTTTATATCTTTATGTACCATGTCGTAGTGATATGAGTATGCTATGAAGGAACGTACCGAAACAAAGGGTTTTCGGAGAAGCGCGTTGGATTGAAACGAACGTCGGACTAAACGTCGTCAAGACGTTAGTTACGGACATGTCTGACAAATACGGACGTGCCTCGTCTTTGGCGCCAATAGTGTAGCCATGTGTCACCCCTCGTCGACGACTAGCAACGTCAGCCGCGCAGGTAGATGCTGGAGGAAATGTGCACGTTGATGAGCGCGACGGCGACCATGAAGACGGCGAGGAAGGCGTCGTCCTGGTTGAAGTTCTCGAAGTCGATGCCGTGCTGGATCTCTACCGCGCAGGCGAGGAAGTCCACCAGCACTTCGATCCCCACCTGGAGCGCGACGGTGGCCATATACGACCAATGGGAGGTCATTGCCGACCTGTCCGTGGTAGAAACCACACCGCCTGCGCCAATCTCGTACTTTGGGTGCTTGGAGAAGAAGTAGAGGATGCCGTAGGAGCAGCCCATGGCGATGTACTCGGCGTACATGTCGGCGTAGGCCTCGGCAGCATACAACGCCAATAACCTCTGCACTCGATCTTGCGTCACGTCGACAAGTATCATGGTGGAGGTCGAGCGCTGAAGGGCCGCACGCACACGTTTGCTCTCTGATGGCGTCTCTCCTGAGCTCGGAGACACTGCTTTTTGCTGTTGAGGGGGTTGCGCCATGATGCGACGCGTGCGCCATCGCACGTAAGCCGATTTGCTGGTCCGCATGAAGATCTCGGCTGCAGCGAGCACCAAGGAGCTTACCAGCGTCATGGATGCGCTGTCCTGACACAGCAAGACGGTGCGCAGTTGCGTGTCGACCAGGATGGTGGGTGCTGCCACTGTGATGGCCATGGTGCGCATGTGGGGCGTTCGTCTCTGCTTGAACAGAAAGGTCTTGGCGAGTTCTTGGATCACCAGTTTCATCGTGATGCTGCACAGCGCGAACAAGGCGAGATCCCACTGCGTTTTGATGGTGATGAAGCTCACGACGTGCACGTAGACAGTGGCAAAAAGTGCGGACACGATGAGCGGCAGATCGTGACACAGCACGCGGAGGTACTGTCGGCTTGGTGTTCGAGGCGCTTGAAGTCTGGAGGGATGGCGTGCCAATTGCGCCTGTTGCTTCAGCGTTTGGGTCTGACCACGCACAGTCTCCGTCCGGAAGAGGTGACGCGCATGCACGTTCGTACATCCCACGAACAGGTACGAGCAGCAGTGTGTGTAGTACGTACTGACGTTGTACTGTCGGTCTTCCCACAGCAAGCTTGAGATCGCGAAGCAGCCGCCGGCGATCGCCAGTCCAACGGCGATGAAGATCGGCGACGTGCGCCATGTCAATTTCTTCAGCCAGTGGCGAAGCTGAGATGAGGCCGTGGGTCGATCTGCGAGCTGCTCGGTGGACAGCATGGACAGGTAAATGGCCACCGTCGCGGCGCTGAAAAAGCCGTGGAACCACATCATCTTGGCCACTAGGAACATCTCGTACGACTGTTGGGCCGGTGAGAGGCCCGAGAACACGTTTCCCGCGGCGCAGCAGGCGGCAAGGAGCCACGCGAGGGCCACACTCAACAGCGAGTTGCGCAGCACCTTGCGAAGTGTACGAGCCGCGTGGTAGACGACGAGATCTGACCGACGTGAGTCGGAGCCATCGGTCGCAAGATTAGCAAGCGTCGGTTGTCGGACGGCGAGGAACTCCCTCGCGGCTGCGGGATGCACTCGGTCGGTCCCCGGCATCTCGAGAGCTCGAATGTCTGATCCGAGCTGTCCACACGACAAGGAACAACGCTGTTAAAAATAGCGGCGGCAATTCTCGTCCACATGAAAACCCCGTCATCGGCGGATAGATGTTCGCCCCAGCGTTTACCACACAGTCGCATCGCTTGAGTTCCGCGTCATGATCCGACACAACAAGGTGCAACCCCGTGATCCCGTGCAGGTGGCGAGTCACCGTCATGCAAGTGGCTATGGCTGCAGATTCGCACCACTTATCCACGTTTATAGTGCGATCCCAACACTCGGCAAGATGCTGCGCAATTCCTTGTTCAGCGCAGCCGTCGCCTGGCTCCTGGCGCTCTGCATCGCGCAGGGCAACGTGCGTTCCGGCCTGGAATCAGACCAACAGACGTACAGGTGGTTCCTCACCGTCAAGATCCTTTGGTTTGACGGCTTCTACTGGTCGTTCGCGCTGGCTGCCTCCGTGACCAAGCTGTTGCCTGAGCGGTTCTACATCAACTCCACACCGTCGACGCTCTCAAGCGGCCAGATCCTGGCCAAGCTAGTGCCACGCGTGCTGCCATACGCCGTTGGAGTCACGTTCATCAGCGTAGCAGGTGGAGTTGGCGTGACGTTTCTGTCGCTTTCAACCGCGAAGTTCAAGCTCGATCTGTACTGGACGCTGCTCTGCTGCACCTTCTTCGTGGTGTCTGCCGACACCCACACGCGCCACATTTTCAAGACGGAAACTGTGGGCGGCCAAACGCGAGAACTGCGCCTTCAAGGGCCTTCAAAGGCCCCGGATCCGGCGAGACCTCGTCGCAATTCGCCGTCAACACGGGAATTCCTGCATGTGCTGACTCAAAACCTGCCGTTCGTCGTGTCTATAGTTCTCTCAGCCGTCTACCCCCACGCCGTGAGTTTCATCTCGATCCGATCCGAGCGGGACCTCGCAGTGTTGTCTATATGCAGTTTCTCGTTCAAAGTCCTCGCCCAAGAACTGGTCAAGATGTATCTGAACAAGCAGAAGCGAGCGCCTTCCACGCGCAGCATGGCGATCCTCGTGGCGGCGCCCACGATCCTAATCGATACGCAGCTCCGCACCATGTTGCTGTGGCAAGGCAACAACTCGTTGACGCTGGTGGGCTCCGTCCTGCTGGCTCTGATCGAGATCGTGTTGCGCTCGATACGGGCACTGCACGTGAGGCGCCAAGTGCAACGCATTCAGTCGCAGTCGCAATCACCGTCAGCAGCGAGCGTCGTATCAATTGAACGTCTGACGCTCGCTTCCTCCCCCTCATCGCTGAACTTACGAGGTGTTATCCACTTCCAAACGCTGATGAGACTGCATGCGGCCGAGATCTACGCTGATATGCACGCGGAATACATCGCCATGGGCTGCTCCTACGCCATCCTCTTCTTATTCGGCTCGCACCCGAGGTTCCACCTCAACAACAATGCGTCCGCGGACTCCTCCAGCATCACTCACACCGTGAGCTTCGTCACGATCGTGCTACAGCTTGGCATTGCGGTCGTGGTGGACTTTGTGGCCACTGGAGTGGAGATCCACTCGGGCGTGGACTTTGCGAGCTTCAACGAGGATGGCGCCTACCTCGCGTCCTTCATGGCGGCCGTCGCCGTCGCGAACATCCACATCTCGTCGAGTATCTATCTGCGCTCCCAATAAGACCCGAGCTTTGTCGCTTGCCGTCTATTTTCAGAGTGACCGCCACCGATCGTGGCTTCCGAGACGAAGCTGCCTAGCTGTTCCAACACCGCGCATGCTCCCTCGCACGGGTCCTCTGCCGGACGCATTCTCTGGTCATGGCTCGACACAAAGTGCGGCCTCTGACTCCATGGACGGCCCGGACGCGTCGACATCTCGGCTCCCAAGCTGCTTCCCGTCTGATCCTCTGGCGGTCGAGTCGGACGCTCCGGAAGGTGCTGCGCAACTCGCTACTGAGCTGCTGCTGCTCGTGGCTCTTCGCCTTCTGCATCGCTCGAGGCGACGTGTTCTCGAGTCTGGAGCCGGATCAGCAGTCGTACGAAACCTTCGTCATGGGCAAACTCATGTGGTTCTGGGTCTTCTGCTGGGTCTTCACGCTCGCGGAATGCGTGGCCAAGTTACTACCCGAACCGTTTGCTACTCAGTCCACACAAGCCACGCTCTCGGTCGCCCAGATCCTCGTGAAGCTGGCGAGACCCATACTGCTTCCCTCGATAGGAGTGCTTCTCGTGAGCATTGCGGGGAGTCTGGGCATCGCATGGCTGTCGCCTTCCGACCGGAAATACAAAGCTGATGTCTATTGGGGAATGCTGGGCTACCACTTCATCCTCACGGTCACGGACGCACATACGCGTCATATCTTCCGACTGCAGACCGTGAGCGGTCAGGCCAAGGAGCGTCGGCGGTCCCGGCAGCCTCGGAGCGTCCCTCCAGTCTCCCGACCTCGTCGTTCGCCGTCTTCCACGCAGTTTTTCCGCGTCTTCCTTCAGAACTCAGCGTTGGTCGCGTCTGCATTCTTGGCGGGCGCTTACGTGCACGTCATGAGTTTCGTCCGGCTGAGGAATCGATGGGAATTGGCAGCGTTTGCGATCTGCAGTCAATCGCTCAAGTTGGTGGTCCAAGGACTGGCCAAGCTGTACCTAAGCAAACGGAGGAGGACGCCGTCCATGCGCACCATGGCCCTCATCATCGCAGTGCCGACGATCCTCGTGGACACGCAGCTCCGTACCGTTCTCCTGTGTCTGGACAGCAACGCCTTGACGCTGGTGAGCTCCGTGTTACTGGCCGTGGCCAAGATCGTCCTGCGGCTGGCGCGGACACTCATCGCAAGACGGCAAGCCCGGCAGATCCTGGCTCCGCATCCATCGGCGGTCTCCGTACTTCCGCAAGGCGGTGTCGACGCTCAACTAACGCGATCGCCGTCCACCTTCTCGTCCTCACCGCAGGTCCAAGCCATCGCACGTGTTCATAAACTCATGGCTCTGCATGCCGCCGAAGTGTACGCCGACATGCACGGCGAGTACATCGCCATGGGCTGCTCGTACGGCATCCTCTTGTTCCTGGGCTCGAGTCGGCGGTTCCAGCTGGGTGGGAACGCCTCCATGAGCACCACCCACCACGTCCACCTGGCCACCGTCGGGCTGCAAGTGGGGCTCGAGGTGGTCGGGGACTTCGTGGCCATCCCGCTGGAACTCCATATGGGCGTGAACTTCGAGTCGTTCAACAAGGACGACGTCTTCCTCGCACTGCTGATCGTTCTCATCGCCGTCGTGAACATCCACATCGCGTCCGGCATCTACCTGCGTCCTCAGTGAGGCCCTCGCGTTGAATAAGGTATGGTACGTTTGTGTTCATTATGGCAACTTCTATCCTATAGTCCTACTCGTCTCCGCCACTAATGCGCCGGGCCGACGGCCGCTTCGCTGGACAGCAGCCGATCGATCCACGCGCTCTCCTGCTCCGGACTGCTGCCATCGCCGCGTAAAGCGCCGTCGTCTGACTGGGAAAGCTGGTGACGTGAGGCCCACACCATGGCGCACGTGAGCTGCTTCCGGTCCTGCGCGGAGAGGTCGGCTTCATGTCGGAGCAGCTGGCGCCAGATCTCCACGTTGGACGCGTATCCGCGAGCCAACACGTGCAGCAGCGTCTCCTGCTGGCGGTTGCGCGCCCGCGCGTCGGCTCCGTGGGCCAGTAGCAGGCGCACGACGGAGTCGTATTCGTTCCGCACGGCCCCGAAGAGCGCCGAGTTGCCCTCGTCGTTCACGGCGTTCACGTCGGCTCCGTGCTGAAGCAGTAGCGCTACGACGGCGTGCTGCGTGGTCTGGTCGCCGGAGGCGAAGTGCGGCGCCGCGCTCTGACTCACAAAGGCGGCATCGATCAACGGCGTGTTGCCGCGCTCGTCACGCGCCTCCAGATCCGCGCCGAACGTCAACAGCGTCTCCACCACGGCGCAATTGCCGTTAGGCGCGGCGAAATGCAACGGCGTGGCTTCGGACGCGTTCGGCGCGTTCACGTCAGCTCCGGCAGCCAGCAGATGAGCCACGACAGGCAGCGAGCAGTACGCCGCCGCCAAGTGCAACGGCGAGTTGCCGCTGAGATCCCGCGCTCCGATATCCGCGCCGCGAGCCAGCAGCCATTGCACGGCGTCCAGCGCGCCGTACGTCGCGACCACGTGGAGCGGCGTCTGCAGTGCGCCGTTGACGTGGTCCACGTCGCAGCCGAAGGCGAGCAGCAGCGTCGCCGCCTCGTAGTGGCGCTCGAGGAGCGCCAGCGTCAGCGGCGTCACGTCTCCGTCGTCCGGGGAGTACAGCGACGCGTCACGCTCCAGCACGAACTCCAGCAGCTCCAGGTCGTTCGCCAGCACGGCCAGATGCGTCACGGAGCGCTGGTGTTCGTCTCGGAACGCGGGGAGGCCCGGGAATGGCGGCATGGGGCCGTCGCGACGCGCCGCTTGCAACAGACGCACCCACAGCGACGTGTCGTTGGTGGGGGCGCGAGCGCGCGGCGAGCCGCCCATGAAGTCGGCGAACTGGCCGTCCATATTGGGCTGGCGTGGGTGGATGGCAGCGGATTATTGATACGGAGCTCTTCGATTGTCCCTATCGCGGCTCAGAGCTTTTGCAGTGGGTTAGGCCAAACTTTGCACTTTTGCGTTTGAGGTTTCTTTGCCCGCTTGGCGCGCGCCACGCAAAAGGAATGTCGGTTTTCTGAGTCCCCTATCCAATCTTCAAGTGGCGTGAGACTCGCTTGCTCAGATGATGAGCCTGTTTTAATC
>MBAC02000848.1:0-74974 GCA_001712635.2 Nothophytophthora sp. Chile5
TGTTGCGTGGCCAGAAGGACATCAGCAAGGCGCTGCTGGAGTTCATCGCGCCGGAGAACCTGCCCAAGGAGTTCGGCGGAGAGTGTCAGTGTGAAGGTGGATGCTTTACCCACTCGCCTGAAGAGAACGACATTCGTGAGTGGACGGAGTTCGTCAACAAGAACTACCAGGGCAGGACGGACGATCCTGTACTTACCGAAGCCTTCGCCAAGCTGTGTGAGAAGTACCAGAAGCAGCTCCCACCACCAAGCACCAGCAACGAAGAGGCTCGGCTCTCAACGGAGGGACCGACCCCTTCGAAGTAAAGTGACCCCACCCCGACGAGGAAGACGAGCGACTCGAGCTGCGTATCAGAGCACAACGTGATAATTATTTCCCCACAGACCCTTGCATGTAGCTTGCGATCAAAACGACCTGAAGAAAGTTAGTTTTGCCTGTTGAATGTTGCCGCGGCGACTCTGCAACCCCTGGTGCTAGCCGTCTTTGCTTTCCTCAAGCTGCATCAGATCAACGAGGTGGCGGAGAGTAGGGCGTCTGAAGGATGCAACACCATAACGATTTACATGCAGGAAAAAAATAAGAAAGCATTCACACTTCCAAGCAAGAGAAGGAATTGCGCCTCGTACCCATGCGGACAGTTCCACGGTTGGTCCAGACCAGAAAGGTTGCGAACGATCTACAGAGGACGAATGAGAGGTTAACACATTGTGTGTGTCAGCATCACGGCGACTGCCTCAACCAAATGCATTGGCGCAGAAGAAAACGACGCACCTTCTGCATCTCCTCTTTGTGGAGAGCAGTGCCGATCATGATCGAGCTACGGCACGCTCGCGAGGCAAACATAGCCATCACCTTGGGCAAACGAATGCTCGACGGGTTCAAAGGCGCGTCCACTAGCAGTGAGGCCAGCTCTCGGATGTCTACCACGAGCACACGCAGCAAGGAGTGCAAGTTAGCTGAATCCTTTCAAGAATACCAGCCAAACAGCCACTTACCTTCCGTGCCGAACTGTGTGTGCTTTGTAAAAGGCAACGAGAGCAGCTTCAGTTTCTTGGTCGCTGCGGCTTCCTTGTCCACGAGAAATGCGAACCCATTCTTCGCGAATACATCGAGATGGTCCAAGATGACCATCTCTTCTCCAGCCGTGACTTCCAACATGAGCGGACGGACGAGCGGCTGCTGGTGCATGATGGTAGTCTGCTGCAGCGTTTCGTAGTTGAATTTCTCGTCGCTCGCGTGCTGGTCAATGATAAAGAGATCGTTGTCCAGCTTGCCAATGATGAACCCGAGATTGAACTGCCCAAGGACCTCCATTCGCTTGAAATCCTCTTTCTTGAGCACGCGCTGCAACGCTGCCGCAGCAGCTTCGTTGTCAGTTTCCATGTCATCGTCGTTCGTCGAGGTCGAGCAAACTTTGGGTACTTCGAGGTGAGTTTTCCGCTTGCGCTCATGCTCCACTTCTTCAGCGAAGTACTGTTGACGCTGTTTGAGCATTTCACCGAACGACCATTCATGCGCTTCCGGCGTCGGGGGAGTTGTTGCCGTGGCTAGTGCGGTGTATAATTTCTGCCTTTTCGCTGGCGTCCGATCCACCACGGCACGCGGAAGGGATGGGCTGTACGCCCGTGGGGATTGACTGGCGTCAGTAGTTTCCTCAGGTTCGTTCGATGCCTTTTCCACGCGATTTGTTGCTACAGTTTGCTGAGACCTTGGCATCAAGATCTCAACAATGACGTGCTTCGGTTCCTGCGGTGCGGTTTCTTCTTCGTGCATCCGAACTTCATCAGGCTGTGGAGTCACCCGTGCCGAGTCAGTGTCTTCCTTCGAGGCTTCAGCACCTATAGCACCAGTCGCCAGCTGAACCGTATCATCTTCTTGAGTCGGAGGCGAAACGAGCGGCGACTCAGTCAGCTCGTCGACCTTCGCGGACCGAGCGAAGATTGACATCAACGGTTGGACCGTGAATGTCCCTCGACTAGGCTCGTAAACCTTGTTGAGACTCGTCTTGAAGGCATCAACGATTTGAGCTTCCTGGAATATGGTAGAGTGACGAAAGGCAACTTAGGACTAGGCAACCAACGCGAGCGAATAAAGAATATGCATCATGATGCGCACGTACATGCTTGATAAAAGTCTCTCGTTTGTCTGGGGTGACATTCACGTCGTAGTCACCAAGAGGGAGCTGGAAATTCAGCACGCAGGCCGGTTTCTGCTTCATTTCGTATTGCCGCCATACTTCGTTCAGCGCCTTGGCCATCTACAACGTTTCACAACAGCAGCACGCATTAGCCTCAAAGTACAAGGACTCCCTCTCGCAACAATAGCATGTGGTAAAGCTTACCTTGGGCAGATCGAATGGCCGTCCATTGATGAAGAAGAACTGGCGATCGTTATCGCTTCGTCCGACGCCCGCGCCAACCTTCGACACGTACCCGACGACCTTGCGCTCCTGCGCACTCAAGCTGTCTCCATCATCCATCGCCGAAGTGCTGGTCTGCTCCTCTACGTCGTCTTCAGTTCCGTCCGCCTCGGTGGCTTTTGCTGCTGCTTCTTCTTCCTTCGGACTATCACACAGTTCGAACTCTACGTGCAGCAATGTGCGGAAAAACTTGGTGCCAAAGACGTTGGCGATGTTCTCACCCATGCTTTGGTGCGCCTGCGTAGCCAGGACGACGTGTCGGCTACCATTCTTGCCCGTGGCATTGAACACGCAGATCTTGACGTTTGCGCAGCTCACCGCGTACGCCTGCAGAACCTTGAGGAGCTTGGCGTAATGCTTCTTGATGTTACGATGGAAGTCCTTGTGCCGCACCGCCAGTGGCTGCAATCAATCCGCAAAGCACACAGCGCCAGCAAAACAACCCGATCGACACCATAAGCATCAGTATGTGGTGCAAATGATTCACTTGCGCTCTCTAACTGCACATAGCAAACGCACCTTGAACAGTTCTTCGACCGTGACGGTGGTGCCCACGGGCCGTGCTTTCTTCGTCTAGTAAACCGAAACAAGGGAATTGCGGAGCAGAAAGTCAAGCCCTTCCGTTTTCGTCCTTGCAAAATGGCCGGAAGGAACCATAATGGCATAAGTAAAGCGTCCCGCACCTCCTTGACCAGTTTGCCGCTCGAGTCGTACACAAGCAGCGCACCCACGGCCTCATCGCGCGTCCGCGTGCACACCGAAAAGCCCGATGCCAACTCGCATACCGAGCTTAGCGCCTCGCCTCTGTTTTGTAGGGAATAGCACACAAGATGGACCGACATCTGCATTCAGCCACACGTCGCTTTCGCTCTCAAAACCCGCAAGAGAACGCACCGGAAGCCAAAGGACTCGACGCGTGCGATGTCCTCGAAGGAACTAATCTTGGACGTGTAGTGTTTGCGCGCCAGCGTCGCGTAGTTCTCGGGCGCGACGCCCGCGCCGTTGTCGCTCACCTCGAAGCTGTCGCGGCCGAACTCCTTGAGCTTCACCTCGATCTGCGACGCGCCAGCGTCCAGCGCGTTCTCCACCAGCTCCTTCACGGCCGTGGCCAGGTCCACCACCGACTGGCCGCTGCAGATGCGCTGCACGTCGCGTCGATCCAGCACATGCAGCGCCGACGCCGTGGCGGCCGTCGTCGGTGCGGGTGGCGCCATCTTTCCCGCGGAATGCGAAATGCGGAAGTGCAGCCCCGCCAAAAGTGTCCCGATCACGGTACTTCCACTTAGAAATAGAATCTCGTTTAGAAGGAGAAGAGTGATGGTCGAACTACTTTCTAAGTCGTGCCACTTCAAGGTAACGGAAACAAGAACTTCAACGTCGCCGTTATGTCAACGAACGTGCCATTCTGGTTTGACAGTTTGATGGGACACTTCGAGTATCTATCTGCTTGTGTCTTGGAGTGCCGGCTGTGAGTGGTGGCGACTGCGCGGAAGAAGGAAATACCTGGGAAGAATCGCCAGCAAGAGTGATGTTCGAGCTGGTTTCTCACGTTTGCTGTCTTTGGTCGCTCACTCCAAGGCGAGTGGCACTTTCAATTGGGCCGCCAAGATGGAGAAGCTGCCGCCCGCGCTGTTCACGCGCGTCGTAGCGTTCGCTGTTGACTACGGCGAGGATCTGGTGCCGACGAGACGCGAGTTGCCGATGACGCCACTGCGGTGTTTGGCGCTGGTGTCCAAGCGCTGGTTGGCGCTCGCGCGTGAGCTCAGCGCGCAGTTCGAGCGCGAGACGTTGACGTTGTGGCTCGAGACAGCGTCTAGCGATGAGTTACTCGGCATACAGCGCTTGGCTACGCTTCGAGGAGGAACCGTCCAGGATCTCCGCATCGTCATGGGTAAGTACGATTGGAATCCGGGCAGTGGTGGGGGCAAATTCGTCCGGAATGCGGGGCTGAACGCAGTCGAAGAAACAGCGATCGACTGGCCCATGATCTTCGCGAAGCTGCCAATGCTGAAGCGACTGGACTGTCTGGCGATGCCGCTCACCAGCGTGCACACGACGCGGGTGGTGGAGGCGGCAGGGCAACACTGTGTGGACTTGGAGGCTCTGGTCTTGCCGCGCAACGAGTGTCTGCCTTGCCCGACAAGCCACGAAATTATCCCGCTGTTGAACGCGTTGCACTCTTCACTGAAACGTTGGCATGAGGCTACGAGCAGTGACCGTGGCGGCGGCTTGAGACAGCTCACCGTGCCGTCACGAGGCTCCTTGGTGACAGTTGAGTCCAGCAACCAGTTCCTCGACTGCGTGACGCACTGGTGTCCTGAGCTCGAGCATCTGGATAGCTACGACCTTTGCAAGGAGGACTGGTGCGTACTGGCTTGCCACGATCGCTTGCTGGTGGCGTTGCCGGAATGGGAAGCTTTCAACGCGACCTGCACAAGCCTGCGTGAGTTCGACTGGGTGGTTGTGCCCTTCGCAGACCCGTTCTTCCGCGCGTTTGGGGCGCACGTCAAGCCGCAGCTCACGAAACTCTCAATCGCGCAGAATATGTATTGGGGCTGGCAAGATTACTTCTCCAGCTATAGCGACGCCAAAACGCAGCATACCGAGTGTGACCCTAAGCGACAGCTCCTCGCTGCGCTACCAGAGTTACGAGGACGGGATGAGGACGGCTTCCCGCTTGGCTACGGACACCGCGCCACTGACGCGAGCTCCGCGCTGAAGGGTTGCCCAGCACTCGTGGAGCTGCAGGTTATCCTGTACCTGCGACAGAGTAATTGTTTTTGCAATTCACTGTGGAGTGCGTCCTGGGCCAATGCCTGGGAAGCTGGGCGTCGTTGGGATCGATTTCCGAGGGAGATCTTCGGTGATTCGTTCTGTGAGACGCTGGTCCAGTGCTGTCCGCTGCTGGAACAATTCCGGATGCAGGAGGCGCCCAAGCTGATGTCCGAGCAAAGCTCGCCCATTGAGAGCTTCACGGACCGCGGGCTTGTCGCGCTCACCAATCTCCCGAGACTGTCGATCCTGAAGCTATGCGCCGTGAACTGCACGGGCCACGGAGTGCTACGATTTCTCGAGCATCTCTCTGTCGAGGAGTGGCGCGGTCAACGCACGTTCCAAATTGCCTTGGGAGGCAATGGCGACACCGAGCAGACCGCCTTTCAAACCGTCGTGGTGGCACTGCTGCAAAGCCTGGCGGAGACGAGTGCAGCGGCTTTGCCGGCTTGTTTCGCCCGGAAGTTCGTGCTGCGGTTGGTGAACGCGTGTTTCGTGATGCGACATCAGCATCTTCAGGGCTCGATCCAGCAGCTGGAGCCGCTGGTGGAGCGATTCAAAGCGGCGCATCCGACTCTGCGGCTGCGCATCACGACAGAAGGGCATCATGCGACGGCGCTGCGGCGAGTGATGGACGTTGGACTGTGCACCGCGAATGCGGAGCCGAGCGCCTATTACGGCTGGGACAACGACGAACCCGACCACGACGTGACTTTCGCGAAATGCACCGCTCCTGCTTGGCGTGCCGAACGACGAATTTATGGGTGAAAGGCGCGCGGAGGGATGCAGGAGTCCGACACGATCAAGGAGACATACGGCCCGTTGTCGTGCGTTCTGTCGATGCTTATTTGATCTTTTCATTGACAATTCGACTCGCTATTTACTCGTAGTGCATGTACAACTGACGTTCCATCGGATGGTTGATCTTCCCCCGCGGCCAACTACCAGCATTTGCAGGTTCGTGCTGCAGCTTCAACGTCATGATGCGATCAGATTTGCTGCAATTGTCGAGGCCACACGTAGGAGTCCTCGCTGTGGAGACGCGCACCTTCCAAGCGACCCCATGCGTGCGCTTCCATCACGGAGCGTGTCGACGTGTGAGTCCAGAGAAAGAAGGCGACGGCGGACAAGCGAACCCAAGTTACAGTAAGTGGCCAGTGGCAGCGATGGTCAACGTTGCACTGCGCTGGGTTCTTCTCGCTCTCTCTACCCTCAACTTATCACCAAGAGTTTCAAGGCGGACAACCTGGACGCTGCTGTCCACCGCATTACCAGCGACTTCCACGCCTTCACGAGTCAAGCTTCGCCTCCAAGTCCCTAGCCTTGACGCCACGAGCCGACTCGTGTGTTCATGTCCAACTGAAACGAAACTTGCGAACGCATTGACTCATCGGCGACGTTCCCCGAACATTCGCTGTGACGACTGCAGCTGGACGGTCGAGAGGGCACACCTCGCAACGTTTGGTGAATCGGCAGCCTATTTTCTGTGGAAGGAAGGAGCAAGCGGAGCCAGCTCTTGCCAGCATTCCAACTGTAGCCAGCCGCGCCTGCACCGTTCTTTCTTCGCTTTTGGTTGCGCAAGTTCTTGACTCAACAGGCGCCGCGCAGTCTTCTACCAACGCGCTCAAAGCGGAAACCTGGCTCGGAGCGAAGGAAAGAAGCGCACGAACTGTTTGTCATTGACGCATTCGGTGAGGGCGAGCGACGCCAGGACGGCGCTTCCGGATGGCTCTGTTCCAGTTCCGCGGGCCTCATGCGGGTTCCATGGCCAACACTTCCATCTCGAGCAACATGTCGTTGTCTCCGTCGCCCTTCGAGCGCTCCGAAGAGGCCACAGCCACCTCTTCTGGAGTCGGCCCTGCTATCGACAACACAGATCTCGAAGCTGGTGGTGGGGAACGCGGCTTAGTCGGCCAACAAGGAGACTCCAGGTCTCCGTCCGACGCTCCCGAGACCCACTACGACTGTCTGGATGCGGTAAGGGGCTCCGATACTGGAGCCTTCGGTGTCCATGCGACCTTCAAGCCTAAATCAGAATTCTTCGACCGCACCTCCGAGCTTGAAGTTGCCGAGCGTCGCGAGCGAGGTGCGTTGCAGCGCTGCTCCATCAGCTGGCAGCACGTCTCGTTCCTCGTCCACCCCAAGAAGCGCTGGCTCCCACGCCTTCCTGGGCTCAGCACAAGCAGTTCAAGGCGCCAACGACGAGCCGAACGACAACAACGGCAGCCCCGCAAGCTGCTGGACAACGTCTGGGGCCGCTCGGGGCCCGGAGACCTCACCGCCATCATCGGACCTTCCGGAGCCGGCAAGACGACGCTACTGGATGTCCTAGCCGACCGGGTAACGTCAGGCGCCGGCGTTCGAGTCGAGGGCCTCGTGGAGGTGAACGGCCAGCCACGAGACCCACGCACCTTCCACTCGCTCATGAACTACGTGTCTCAGGACATGGCGTTCCTCGGGTCCTTCTCCGTGTTGGAAACTCTGCAGATCGCCGCTGGCCTCGGTCTGCCAAGCCACGTGCCGCCTCTCACACGGGAATCTCGCGTCCAAGACGTCATCGACGCCATGGGACTACGAAGCTGCGCCCACGCCCGGGTAGGCGACGTGTTCCACAAAGGCATCTCCTCTGGCCAGCGGAAACGACTGGGCATCGCCGTGGAACTACTATCGGATCCAGCGTTACTGCTACTTGATGAACCTACCTCCGGACTCGACGCGTCCTCGGCTCGAGGCGTGATGCAACATATCGAGCGATTGTGCCAAGAAGGCGGCAAGAACGTGGTGTGTACGATCCACCAGCCGTCCTCTAGTATCTATGACATGCTCACGAACCTCGTGATCCTCAGCAGCGGCGAACTCGTGTATTGCGGACCCACAGCCGCCGCTCTCGCCCACTTCTTCGCTATGGGTTACGTGTGTCCCATGTACTCCAACCCAGCCGAGTACTTTGTGCATCTCGTGAATACCGACTTCCACGCGGGACTACACCTGGATCCCTTTGTCCGTGCACTTGAAGAAGGCAACGAACCGCAGCGCCTTCGTGTTGACATGGCTCGAGATCGATCCCGACGTGACCAGCTCATCAACTACGACATGCTGCGAGCTCTCCGACCGTCACGAAGGGACCAGTTCTACGTGCTGTTGCAACGCCATCTCTCCAATAACTGGCGGCACCCCGGTGTCTTCTGGCTGCGAGTACTCATGTACGTGCTGCTGTCCTTCATGGTGGGCACCATGTACCTGAGCTCCAACCAAGAGATCACCAGCGCCGCTATGGTGCCGCTGCTCTTCTACGTGCAAGCCTTCCTGGTGTTCATGTCGGTGGCGGCACTGCCTGCTCTATTGGAGCAACGTGCAGTATTGGAGCGGGAGATCCACTCGCATGCACTACATCTCACCAGTTATAGCTGCGCCAATCTGTTGGGCGCACTACCGGGCATCGCTCTCATCTCGCTATTGGCGTCGGCTATCGTCGTGTACTTCGCGCACGTCCATTCCTTCGGCTCGTTCTTCCTCAACCTGACGCTCTCACTAGTGGCTGCCGAGTCCGTCATGCATCTGCTGGGAGCTGCTGTGCCGCACTACATTGTGGGGATTGCACTGGGGGCCGGCCTCTTCGGCATGTTCATGCTTTGCGAGGGCTTCATGGTGCCGCTGGCTGCCATCCCCGTGTACTGGCGCTGGGGCTACTACCTCGCCTTCCACTCGTACTCGTTCCAGTCCTTCATGTACGAGCATTTCTCGCATGAAGACACCCTCGAAGCCTGGAGGCTGCTGAACGACTACGGCATGACCAATGTGGATGTGCCGCGCAACATGATGATCCTCGTGGGCTACGCTGCAGTGCTGCAGCTCGCCGTCATCGGCGTCCTCTTCCTGCGCTTTGGAAGACACAGGCGCCAGTGACTACCCAGGCAGCAGGTTTTTATAGTGGTGAGGTAGTGAACACTACACTAATTTCACAGGTTAGTACCTCCTTTTGCCATCGAACGAGCTTCGGTTCACATTCGGGCTACGGTCGTGGAACAAGAGATCTACATTGATCATGCATTGCCGGAATTTGAAATGGGATGTCTAGGAATGTGTACATGTCGAAGGCAGTTCACTTGATCAAGGCAAACGGGAAGCACCCGATCTTCAGCTCCCAAGCTGGTCGGCCCAATCTGCTTACCAACGCCCTGCGGACTGCCGTGATGACGCGGCGGCCTTGGAAGGCCGATCAATTCCGATCCGATTTGCCTTGAGGCCACACCGAGGACAGCGACCTGCGAAATTGGACAGTGCGGAGCTCTCACCTCATACGAACGCGTACAGGTTCCGTACACCCCTATTACACTGGTAGTCGTCTTGGTTGGTTATTGATGCTGCGTTGCACTCCTGAGCGTAATGCCCATCGCTTATTTCACCAGAAACAACAGTCTGCAACGATACTGTGGGGAATGCGGGGCCAAGCCGGCCACCCCTGCCACGCCACATGCACCCAGCCTCCCGCACCACGCCGAGGCCGCCAAGTGGTTCTCAAGTACTAGGTGTTATACCCATGCATCCTCGTTTTACATGCCAGCAAATGGGGTTCAGGGGCTTGAAGCGCACTAATCTCGGATGATAATCTGTCGTCCATCGCGTTGACACACCAAGCACTTCGCCGTCGCCCGCCGCCACACAAGCAACGTTAGGGCGTCGCGTTCTATCCGAGCACTTTGCTGCCATCGTATCCGGATGTCTGGCATCCTGATCGTGCGTACCTATGACTCCATCGATCTCCGATATCCGCCAAGGTGACCGACCTCACGCTCCCTCAGCACACTAGACCTCGAATCTCCCGCTCACGACCCCCTGCCGTTCTCAAGCCAGCTCCATCAGGGCTGGCTTGAGATCACCTGATACTGGCCTGGGCCACTGGCGTGCCAACGTTGCCCAGGCCAGCCCAGGCCAGCGCTCCCCAGGATGTGAACGAGCTTCCCACCTGCCGCTTTCCGTTGACAGCACGCACGACTCTCGGATCCGAAGCCTCCCTCAGGGAGTTCCTGAGCCAGTCCGGACGTGGGGTCCCGCTTCCAAGGTATCTTCTGATGTGTCCGTTTGGAGCGAGCCTTCCATCGAAACGGGGGTGGCTCCTCAATCAGTCCGCCGTTCGGTTTGGCTTGGGCTGTAGGCGCCGCCCTTTCCCTCCCGGTAGATCCATCAATTTCGATGTGCAAGTAATGACAGGACAGTCGCTTAGCTGCCTCAAGCTGCGGCACGGTCTGATGTCTTCTGGCCTTCCCGCTCCCCCTCGTTATGTGACCTCACAATGCAAATCCCAAGCGCTAGTCTATGCGGTTCTGTGCAATGCGCCGCGGCGTAGCCAGGTCTCTGGGGCTTGCACCTTCCACTTCTGTTGTTGCTTGCTGTCAAGTGGCCGCTCCACCGAGCCCCAACGGGTTCCGATCGCCTCCACAACGCTCACACAACGGAATTGTCAGCCTTGAAACCACAGGGAAGCAGCTCGTTCCTCTCCGCCATGGGTCCGACCAGCAAGGCACGCGGCCAACGTGTGGGCTCCAATGCCAGCAACACGCCACCTTCTTCCGATGGCTCAGCTCCCACTGCGATACTGGGCGCTCCCATGTCTCGAGCCGACCTGGAAACGGGTCATCTCCATGCTCGAGGAGGTGACCTCATGTCTCCGGAGACGCAGTACGGCAATCTGGAGGCGATGAAGGGTGTCGCCCCGCCCAAACCCAAGAACGCGCTCTTCGACCAGAACTCGGAGCTGTCGACCTCCGGCTACCGTCCACGTACCGGCCTGCAGACGTGCTCCATCAGTTGGCAGCACATCTCGTACTTCATCCAGCCCAAGGAAAAGGCGCTGGCTCGATTCCGGAGCTCCAGCAAGCGTGGCTCCGGTCCTGCCGCCGGCTTGGAGGCTCAATTCGAACGCCAGCAGCCTCGCAAGATCCTCAACAACGTCTGGGGTCGTTCGGGTCCCGGCGAGCTCACGGCCATCGTCGGACCCTCCGGAGCCGGCAAGACGACGCTCTTGGACATGCTGGCAGATCGCGTGCCTTCCGCCGGCCAAGGTGTGCATCTGGAAGGCCTAGTGGAGGTGAATGGCCAGCCGAGAGACCTCCGGACCTTCCACTCCATCATGAACTACGTGAGTGAAGACATGCCGTTCCTAGGCGCCTTCTCCGTGCTTGAGACGCTCCAGATCGGCGCCGGACTCAGTCTGCCAGGCCACATGCCGCCTGTCCAACGGGAAGCTCGCGTCCAAGACGTCATCGACGCCATGGGACTACGAAGCTGCGCCCACGCCCGGGTAGGCGACGTGTTCCACAAAGGCATCTCCTCCGGCCAACGTAAACGCCTGGGTATCGCGCTGGAGTTGCTCTCGGACCCAGCACTCCTACTACTTGATGAACCCACTTCTGGGCTCGACTCGTCCTCGGCTCGAGGCGTGATGCAGTATATCGAACGCCTGTGTCAAGAAGGCGGCAAGAACGTGGTGTGTACGATCCACCAGCCGTCCTCCAGTATCTACGGGATGCTCACGAACCTCGTGATCCTTAGTGACGGCGAACTAGTGTACAGCGGCCCCACCAACGCTGCTATTGCCCACTTCTTCGCTATGGGTTACGTGTGTCCCATGTACACCAACCCGGCCGAGTACTTCGTGCACTTGGTGAACACGAATTTCCACGAAGGCCTGAAGCTCGAGCCGTTCGTGCGTGCACTAAAGGAAAGCGCCGAGCCGCAGCGACTTCGCACGGACGTCGTACGTGATCGCAGTCGTCGGGATCAACTGAGCAACCCCGAACTCCTGAAAGCCATGCGGCCCTGGCCTCTGGACCAGTTCCTCGTGCTTCTCCAACGGAATCTGGCGAACAATTGGCGCCACCCAGGAGTCTTCTGGCTGCGAGTGCTCATGTATGTGCTGCTGTCGCTCATGGTGGGTACCATGTACTTGAGTACGAATGGCGGCATCAAGCCCACGTCCATGGTGTCCTTGCTCTTCTACGTCCAAGCCTTCCTGGTCTTCATGTCGGTGGCTGCACTGCCTGCACTATTGGAGCAGCGTGCAGTTATGGAACGTGAAATGCGATCGTATGCATTGTCACTAGCCGGCTACACGTTCTCCAACCTATTGGCGGCACTCCCGGGCATCGCGCTCATCTCGCTGTTGGCGTCACTACTCGTGGTCTTCCTGGCCAACGTGAACTCCTTCGGCTCGTTCTTCCTCAACCTGACGCTCTCACTAGTGGCGGCGGAGTCCGTAGTGCATCTACTGGGCGCGGCCGTCCCGCACTACATCATGGGGATCGCGTTGGGTGCCGGACTCTTCGGCATGTTCATGCTCTGCGAAGGCTTCATGGTGCCCTTCGCCTCCATGCCCGTGTACTGGCGCTGGGGCTACTACATCGCCTTCCACACCTACTCGTTCGAGTCCTTCATGTTCGAGCACTTCTCGCAGGAAAACACGACCGAGGCTTGGGACCTGCTCGACCAATACGGCATGGCCAAGGTCAACGTCACGGTCAACATGCTGATCCTCGTGGGCTACTCCGTGGCGCTGCAGCTCGCCGTTATCGCCGTGCTCTATCTCCGTTTCAACCGGCATCGCCACCACTAAAGGTGCAGGGCTATGTAGGGATCGCGTAGTGTGTTTTGTTGTGTAACTTTTGCATACGAAAAACAGTTGAGAAACGAATGGAAGAGGTAGCCATTTGAGTGGGAATGGGTACATTTCGATGCGCGAAAGATACTTTTAGGGGGGAAATGGGTTCTATGCTTCAACTATTCGGGGAAAGCGGCGTCAGGAGTGTACAGGTATCGTTAGGGATGCAGATCATGGATAAATAGCGACACGCCCGCCCTAGAAGGAGCGATGCTCGTAGATGGGGCTCATGGGCAGCGATTCTGCGCGTCGCTTGGTCCGGTGCTTATGCTTCAGTAGCGCCCTTCCACTCTCCGCATGCCCTTCGTCTTCTCCTGCTGCTGCCGCCGCCTTGACACTGTTGTCCATGCTCGGGCCATGCTTCTTCAGCTGTTGCACCCGTCGGAGCGTCGACTTCAGCTCGCGTTCCAGCTGCTGGAGTTTCCGCGGCGACAGCGCTTCGATCCCGTAGCCGCTGAACAGCATCAGCTGCCGAACTTCGTCTTCCGAGTCTGCGAGTTCTTGTCGTAGGTCGCGAACCTCCGATTCCAGTTCCTGCAGCTTCTTGGAGGGTTGACTGGACACGGCGGAAGGCGACTGAAGTGGCGCTTTCGCTTTGAGTTGCTTTTTCTGTCGACTTAGCGCCAATCGACGACGCACGAACAGCTGAGCCACCACCAGACTGCCAGCGCCGATGCAGCCCGATAGCAACAGGAAGAAGGGCTTGTTACTGGCCAGGAAGACACCGATCGCTGCCAGCGCGTCATCCCTCGACGGCGACAGCGTCGCCTCGTCGCTCCAGGGCCCCTCCGTCTCGGTAGCGAAGAAGCCCAGTGGCACCAGGAAGCCCAGTAAGGATCGTTTCGTTTGTCGCGCCTTGACGCGCACTCGAAACCGCAGCTCGTGCTCCAGCGGTAAGTCGACAAGCACCAGAAACGGGTCACGGGTCACAACCCGTCGGTTCGCCGGGTGCCATAACGCATCCAACCCCCAACCCGTGACCCAGATTTGCAATTCGTACTTATACGAACTGCCCAGCTCGTCCACATGTGCAGTCGCCGGATCTGCCTCCTCGTCCTCGTCGAGCCGCGCGTCCTGCGTCCTCGCGACGGCGGCTAGCGGATGATCCTCCCACGTGACCACGACGCTGGAGACTTCGGCTGTGTGCGGCCGCGCGGAAGCCGCCGCGAACAGATCCGCCAGGGCCGCGCGAACGCCGGACGCCGGCTTCGTGGCTGCTGATCGATCCACCTCAGTGGACGACGTGGTCGTCCCCTCGTCTACATAGCGGACGCGGTGGACGGACAGATTGGTGATACGCAGATCGGCTGCGGCTAACTCTGGCGGGTCGGGCACGGCGGCGGCTGCTGTGGTCCACCGGAAGGAGTCCATCGGGTTCAGGCCGGCCAGGAACGACGACGCGGGCGCCGGGGACGGAGACGTGAGCGCCTGGAGCGCCAGCGTGGACACGCAGATGCAGAGCGCGTAGACGCCGAAGCCCCCGGCGGCGCGCAGCGGTCGGCGCTTCATGGTGCGAAGCGGGCGGCGGGGCGGGTTTGGTCAGACGAAGCCACCGGGAGGCTGCGCGGCATGGAGGGGATCTGTGAGCGTACAGATCCGCGGCTGGTGTCCCTCACGTGCGCTCTTCTTGAATGCGGAGGCTGTACAAAGGGTCGTTGCTTGGTGACGCCACGGTTTGTAGCTTTTTGGGTCGTTTTGGCAAATTTAGAGAAAAAAGGCACGCCTATCGACGCATCCAATTGCAGCTCGGTTGCAAGCACGGGGCAAGAAACTGCAACTGCAACCCAGCCTGTCGGAAAGCATACATATGCCTCGCTACCAAGCGTTCATCCGTTAAATGAGGTGAAATGACAGCGGCCAAACCTCGGGATAGGATATTGCTCCACAAGACGCATAACCGTAGTCTATGCCGGGAGGATGCAATATCGCAGGTGTGAATCTTCTTTACCCCCTTGTGAAAATCTCCAGATTCAAACTTTAGAGGACCTGGGGGTGTTTCAGAACTTTTCTAGATTTCGCAGATCGCGCCTTGCGCCGAAAGGCGATGACGTCGATCCGTTTTGCCTGGAAATGCCGTGTCGTCCACAGTGGGAGATGCCACGCCAACGGACGGGAAGAAGAAGCGAGGGTATGTATGTAGTCGCATCGCAAAGCTGACCCGCGACGCCCACTGTGCTCACTGCTGCAAGTTGCGCCGCTCCCTATGCAGAGGAACCGGAGGAACCCAGCTACTAGCAAGGAGGAGCTGCTTCGGTGGCAATCGGTAGGAGAGAGACATGAGGACGGCGGGAGGACGCAAAAACATGTCGGCATTCCTTCGTCTTGCTTCCAATCCTCCGATGTCGGTGCGTGTCGCGTCGCGTCGCGTCGTTCGTAAAGGCGTAGGAGCCACCCACTCCGTGGTTGTTTACTCCGCCCCATTAACGCCATGATTTCATTCCGCCCTGCTGGAGCAGATACGAAAGCAGATTTTGGCGGATCTAGTTGTTGACTTAAGCTTTCCATTCCTCGTGGAAGCAAGGAAGCCACAGCATGATGGAACAGTGCCACAATCTCTTCTCTTCACATCCGAGGCGGCTCATCAATTCACTTCAGCGCCACATGGATGGCCCACATGCAGATGCACTTGCACGCGAACGCGAATCCACAGCATCCGACACGCAGGATGCGTGCGAATAAGAAACTCGAAATCTGGAAGCTCCAATGTCGTCAGTTCCCGCCATCTGCCGAAAGCGCGATAAGAAGCATCTTGTCGACTTAGTGAGAGCGCTCCCGACCCATTCCCGCGACGTCACGACATGCAGGATGACGCTGGTCCGACCTTGAAAATATCATCTTCGTTTTGAACCCCCCGCCAAAAAATACAGCGGGAAAGCATATGAATGGATACACTACTCAGCTCTTCTGCTCACGCTTCAACTTACTGCGATGAGCATGATAACGCGCGCTTCCCCCCACATCAGCAGCGTCGTCGACCTGTCGACTTAAGCGCCGCACACCAGACACTCGTCCTCCGTGTCGCCTACCCGCTCCGTGATTTCGGCGTCCGTGGGCTTGGTCTCCAGGGCCTTGGCCTCGTTGGCGCGTTGCTGGTCGATGCCCTGCTTGTCCACGGTGAACTGGATGGCGTCGGCTTTGGGGCGGCCGCGCATGTAGTACATGCCCGTCTTGAGCCCCTTCTTCCAGGCGTAGAAGTGCATGGACGTGAGCTTGCTGATGGTTGGGTCGGCGATGTGCACGTTCAGCGACTGGCTCTGGCAGATGTAGGCGCCGCGGTCCGCCGACAGGTCCAGCACCGTCTTCTGCTTGATCTCCCACACCGTCTTGTACTTCTCCTTGATGTGCGGCGGGATCACGCTCACCTTCTGCACCGAGCCGCCGTCATTCAGGATCTGGTTACGCACCTCGGGCGTCCACACGCCCAGCTCAATGAGCTCCTTCATCAGGTACTTGTTCACGATCGTGAACTCGCCCGCCAGCACGCGGCGGTTGTACATGTTGGACGTGTACGGCTCGATACTCTCGTTGTTGCCCAGGATCTGCGCCGTGGACGCCGTGGGCATCGGCGCGACCAGCAGCGAGTTGCGAAGCCCGTGCTGCGCCACCTTGGCCTTCAGAGCCGCCCAGTCCCAGAGACCCGACGACGGCGTCACGCCCCACATGTCGAACTGGAAGATGCCCTTGCTGGCAGGGGAGCCTTCGTACGTCTCGTAGGGCCCTTCATCTTTGGCGATTTCCATGGACGTCTCCATGGCGGCGTAGTAGATGGTCTCGAAGATGTTCTTGTTGAGCTCCCGCGCCTCGGCACTCTCGAACGCGAAGTCCATCAGGATGAAGGCGTCCGCCAGTCCCTGTACACCGATGCCCACGGGGCGGTGGCGCATGTTGGACTTGCGCGCCTCTGGCACGGGATAGTAGTTGACGTCGATGACCTTGTTCAGGTTGCGCGTGACCACCTTCGTGACCTCGTACAGCTTCTTGTAGTTGAATACGCCGTCTTCCACGAACTTGGGCAGCGCCACAGACGCCAGGTTGCACACGGCCACCTCATCGGGCGCCGTGTACTCCATGACCTCGCAGCACAAGTTGCTCGAGCGGATGGTGCCCAGGTTCTGCTGGTTGGACTTGCGGTTGGCCGCGTCCTTGAACAGCATGAAGGGAACGCCCGTCTCGATCTGCGCGTCCAGGATGGCGAACCACAGCTGCTGCGCGTTGATGGTCTTGCGGGCGCGGCCTTCGCGCTCGTACTTCTCGTACAGCGCCTCGAACTCGTCGCCCCAGCACTTGTACAGGTCCGGCGCTTCGTTGGGGCAAAACAGACTCCACTTGCCGTTGGCTTCCACGCGCTTCATGAACAGATCAGGCACCCACAACGCGTAGAACAGGTCGCGCGCGCGGTGGAGCTCGTTGCCGTGGTTCTTGCGCAGGTCCAGGAACTCGAACACGTCGGCGTGCCACGGCTCCAGGTAGATGGCGAAGGAGCCCTTGCGCTTGCCGCCGCCCTGGTCCACGTAGCGCGCCGTGTCGTTGAACACACGCAGCATGGGGATGATGCCATTGGACGAGCCGTTGGTGCCGCGGATGTAGCTGTTGGTGGCGCGGATGTTGTGCATGCTGATGCCGATGCCGCCGGCCCACTTGGAGATGCACGCACACTGCTTGAGCGTGTCGTAGATGCCCTCAATGGAGTCGTCCTGCATGGCCAGCAGGAAGCACGACGACAGCTGCGGCCGCGGCGTGCCGGCGTTGAACAGCGTGGGCGTGGCGTGCGTGAAGAACTTCTGCGACATGAGCTCGTAGGTCTCCAGCGCCGCCTTGATGTTCGTCTTGTGGATGCCCAGCGCCACGCGCATGATGAGCTGCTGCGGACGTTCGACCACCTTGCCGTTCACGCGGAAGAGGTAGCCGCGCTCGAGCGTCTTGAAGCCGAAGTAGTCGTACTCGAAGTCGCGGTCGTGGATGATGGCCGAGTTCAGCTCGTCCTTGTGCTGCATCACGATCTCGTACACGTCGTCGGCGATCAGCGGCGCCGCGGCGCCCGTCTTCTCGTGCACATTGCGGTGGAACAGCTCGATGTTGTCACTGAAGACCTTGTTGGTGTTCTTGTGCAGGTTCGAGACCGCGATACGCGCCGCCAGCTTCGAGAAGTCCGGGTGCTGCGTGCTGCAGTAGGCCGCCGTCTCAGCCGCCAGCTCGTCCAGCTCCGACGTGGTCACGCCGGGGTACACGCCCACCACCACCTTCTGCGAGATCTTCACGGGATCCACGTACTCCGGACTCAGGCCGTAGCACAGCTTGGTGATGCGCGCCGTGATCTTGTCGAACTTGACGTCCTCGCGCCGACCGTCGCGCTTCAGCACGTACATCTTGGCGCGTCAACTGCCGAAGCCGCCGGGTTTACTGTCGGGTTACTACTCTTGGATCTGCGTGCGTCTTCGCGGGGGAAAGCGGGAGTGACGCTTGGGTGACTTTTGGCGGGGTTTCCTTTCCGGCGGGTCGACGGGTTTGCTGCGGGTTCCGCGGTGGGTTTAGTAATTACACGTCCGAAAGTTTGGCCACATATTTTAACCAAGTGAAAGCTGGAGGACGTGTGGATACCAGAATTTGAGCGAGGGCACGCGCCACACACGCGCTTCAAATCTTGTTCGGGCGGTTTTGGCGGGTTTCAAGGCGACTGGGGAGTTTTGGCGCCAAAACTCGTAAACCGCGCGTGACCCGACCCCATTTGACGAGGTAATCTCCATATTGACGCAATCAGGGCTGTGCTTCGAGCACGATTCATATTTCGGACGGAATTGATGTCTGTCCCGTCCGTCAAAGTGCCTACTTTGGCCGATAGAACCAGAGGAATGCGCACTAATCTGCATAAGCAACGTCGAATCCGAGCCCCAGGCTCCGGCGTGCCAAGATCTTGGATCTGCAGTTGTAGCAAGGGCCACTTCCATTTGGCCAGGCTATCGTATAGGCTGGCCAAATGGAAGTGGCCCTTGCTGCTACAACTATCGTTCAGTGCCTTGCGATGGTAGAGTCAGACGACCAGGGTAAAAGTTCTTCTCGCAACGAGATACAGCCTTGTTTTGCGACTTCAACCCTACTCTCTACCTTCTCCTTGAATTATATCGCACCTTGCTTTGACACAGGAGCTCCTCGCCACACAGGGACAAATCCCCGTGTTGGCTGATTGATTGATACCAAAGAGGGAATCTTCGGCGAAAATGGTCATGACGTTCCTGCCCAAGCGCGCCGCGAGTCTGCTCGTCCGCGCCGCCCGCCAGAGCGGCCGCTCCGCCAGTACGTCCGTAGTCACCCCCACAGGGCTTCCCTCCGTCATGGCTTGACGTGGCTGCTCTTTGCTTTTTTTAGTTCGCCGCCAGACGCGGTCGTTGGCATCGCTGCACGGAGCGTTCCCTGCCGTCTCGACCGCGGGATCTCGCGCTCAGCACGTCGGCCTGCCGTCGCTGCGTTTCGCGAGCGCTGCGCAGTTCAGCTCGGACGCCAGTGGGGCGCGCGTGGTGGTCGTGGGCGACCGCGTGTCGCTGCACATGGACGGCAAGTTATCCGGCGGCGAATCACTGCCCAAGACCCAGGACGGCGCACCGCTAACGTTCATCGTGGGCAGCGGCCAAGTGCTTCCTGGCGTGGAGGACGCCGTGCGCGGCATGGCCAAGGGAGACTCCAAGAGCGTGGAGATCGAGCCGGCCCGTGCCTTCGGCGCCGAGAAGCAGGTCCTGACCGTGCCGCTTCAGGAGATGAACCTGCCGCAGAAGGAACGCGACATGTTGGCTGTGGGTCAAGTGCTGGAGCTGGCGGGCGGTGAACGCGCACTGATCGTGAAGCTCTCGGAGGAATCCATGGACATCGACCTGGCTCATCCGTACGCCGGCCAGTCGCTCACTGTGCAGCTGGAGCTCGTAGACCACGTGCCACACGCGGAACTGCAAGTCGAGGAGCGGCTTGTGCTTCCCGAGGAGATCGAGGCGGGAGACAACGCCACGTTCCCGAGCCGTGGAGACACCATGGTCATGCACTACGTGGGCAAGCTCGCGGCGGACGGCAAGGTCTTCGACTCGTCGCGCGATCGCGGCCAGCCTTTCCAGTTCCAGATCGGCGTGGGGCAGGTCATCCGCGGCTGGGACGAAGGTGTCATGCGCATGAGCAAAGGCATGAAGGCTACGCTCAACATCCCGTCGGCCAAGGGCTACGGCAAGGCTGGAGCTGGCGGAGTCATTCCTCCTGATGCCGATCTGGTCTTCGAAGTCGAGCTGCTCGACATTGTGCGCCGCTAACTCGGCAAACAAGAAGCGTCGCGATCAGACAAGCTTTTAACCATGAAAAGAGGGAACGCTAGCTCCCCCATCCTGTAATTGGCGTCCAAACACGGTTTAAACCGCGCTATCTGCGTCATCTTCTTGCTCTTCTAGACATCCGTGTTGGCCGGGTCATCGCTCGTCTCGGTCACATAAGCCTGCAGATCGCCATACTTGGCCACCTGGCCGATGACGATGATGGCCGGCGAGTACTTGCGCTTCGAGGCCTTGTCAGCAATGTCTTCGAGTGAGCCCAGCAGCGTCACTTGGTCTGGGTTTGTGCCCGAGTGAATGAGAGCCACAGGCGTCGCGCGCTCTCGTCCGTGCTCCACCAAACTGGCGCAGATGGCCCCCAGTGTGCGTGTGGCCATGAGCATGACGATGGTGTCCACCTTGGCCAGCGTGGCGAAGTCCATCTCCGCCGGCTTGTGGCCCGAGATGACCACGAAGCTCGTGCTTAACTCCTTGTGCGTGATGGGGATGTTCACCACGGACGGCGCCGCCAGCGCTGACGAGATGCCCGGCACGACCTCAAAGGCGCAGTCCGCGCGACACAGCGCTCGGATCTCCGAGTGCACGCGGCCGAACACCATGGGGTCTCCGCCCTTCAGTCGCACCACGATGTGGCCCTCGCGACTCTTGCGCACCAGCAACGCGTCGATGTCCGGCTGCTTGGCCGAGTCCGCCTTGCCGCCGCGTTTGCCCACGTACAGCACCTCGCAGTCCGCCGGGATCAGCGCGTGGATCTCAGCGCTCACCAAGTCATCGACGACGGCCACCGTGGCGCTGGACAGCAAGCGCTGCGCCTTGAGCGTCAGCAGCTCCGGGTCGCCTGGCCCCGCGCCAACCAGATACACCTTGCCGCGCGTGGCGCGAGCACGCAACCGCCGCGTACGCAGACGCACAGCCAGCACCTGCGACCACAGCAAGCTCAACATCGCCCCGGAGATGGCGCCCAACGCCACGTCTCGCACGGCCATTGCAGCAAGGGAAATCGACGTCGCAGCGGTCGCGGACGGGCCAAGGATTGACAAATGAGTGCGGAAAATGGGAACAGATCGGGAATTAAGTTCGTTTCGTGGCTAGTAAAGTGCGGGACGATCATAAACCGAAGCCTTGCTTAAACAAATTTGAGCAACCCATGTTCAAAAATAGTGAGGAGAATGCGGTCCTTTGCGTTATATAGATATTTGATAACGTAAACAACCTCTTCATGATCACTCGCCATTTTGCCGACGTCATGATGACGCTCAGACTTGCAGTGATGCTGCCGCAGCAACATGCTCCTTCCATACGTGGAGATAGGCACCAAGCGCGAGGGTCAGTTATGTGTGGATGGATATGCGATTATGAAGGGAATGCAGGCATTACTCATACAACCCCACCGTTAAATGGGGCGAAACGCACAGACGGATCAAGGTCGTATCGTTCGCACTTGTTCCTGTTTTCCAGCGGAACCTGGCTGCGTGTCTGCTGTCGGAAACGCTGGCTGAGGTGTGAGGCAGTTCGGTCAGCGGACTGAGAGGCCGTGGGTTGCGAGTTCTTCCAATAGATAGGCGCGACGAAGCAGTTGCCGTGTTTCTTGGTCGACGCTGGACAATCGCGTGGGCTCCTAGATCTCAAACCGATGCGTATTCGCGAACTGGTCGTGCGTGACCGCGTCGTTGTAAAAGTCCTGCGCCGTCATGGTGGCGTGTTGATTGGACATGGCCCCCTGGTTCGAGAAGCCGTGGACCGGGATCTCATCTTCGCAAATCAGCTCCTGCAGAGCGGCGATCTCATGAGAGTTAGATGCTTCGCCTGCAGGGCCAGCATCGTTGATTGCGGCGTACGCGGCAGCGTCCACGGCGCTCGCGGTCTTGCTGTCCGCGCTCAAGTCCAACGGTATGTTCATCAAGGAGCCCGCGTCGTGAAGCGACTCCAATTGCTGCTCGAACGAGTCCATGGAGCCCAGCTTCTGGTTGTCCGCGACAATCTGCTGCTCCAACGCCCCGTCCTCGACAAACGACAAACTGCTGAGACGTCGCGACAAACCGCCATTGATCCATGAATCATCTGGCTCGATGTCAGCTGTCAGCGACCGTAAGCTCGCGGACTGACTCCTTGTGTCTCCCAGGCTCACCATATGCTTGAGGAAGCGATGAGCGCGCACCGGCGGGTTCGGAAGCGGCTTCGACCCCGTCGACTCCTCCAACACCGACTCGGTCAGTGGATGAGCCGACTTCGCTTCCATCCGCAGGATCGCAGCATCAATATCGTCACCCAAATTGCGCAAGCTCGATGCGGAAAGCATGCTCTTGAAGCTGCCGTTCTCCAGCGAGTTGTTCGAGTGGCCGCGCAGGAATTCGTTCAGAATCATGACGTCTTCTTCACTCATCCGCTCGTCCGTTTCGTCTCCGAGAGGATCCAGGATCGGCTCCGGCAAATTCACGACCGACGAAGTGGCATTGTTGCCGTTGTTCATAGCCGGCTGCATTTGCGGCTCCATCTTCAGCAGATCTTGTGTGTACGCCATGTTCGGCTTCACTGGCGATGTGGACACGGGCGGTGACTCATCCGTGGGGATAAGCCGCGGGCGACCAAGCTTCGTGTACGTCTTCTGGTAGGGGTTCAACGCTTTCCAGCGCAATTTGACCGCGTCTTCCGTGCGACCCTACAACGCACACAACACGGCACAGCGTTAGTCTCCCACTCACCAAGTCAGCATTGCAAGGGCGCCTGCACGTCTACCGGCAAGAGCTCAGCAATTTGCGTCCAGCGATTGCCCAATTTCTCGTACGCGAGCTGAATCTCCTCGTCTTCTTGTTCAGTGAACGGCCTGAACATCAGCTTACACAGTTAATATCCACGCCTCGAACATGAACATCTACGCGCCAGTTATGATATTTCGACGAACATACGATTTGTTGATGCTGGGGTCCAGTCGATTCCGCCAGCGTTCGCGACATTGCTTGGCGCTAGTTACCACATACGAACCGAGTCAGAGCTCTCCAACCAACCTCCTCGCAACACTCACCAGATATGCAAACACACGTACGTTCGTCCGGGGATGTTGTTCGAGACCAGACGCCAGTTGTCGTAGCCCTTGAGCATCATCTCCATGAGCATCGCGTCTTCCTCGACCGACCAAGGACCCTTCACTAGCCCGGGCTTCAACACCTTGTTCCAGCGCTGTAGGCACTGCGCGTTGTCTCGTCCAGGCACGCGCTCCGCCACGGCCTAACCACAGCAAGAAACACCACAACTAAAGTGTTACATTACCAAATATCCACTTCCCAGCAGCAATAAGCACGCGTACCATCCAGTTGCGATGTCCAAGCTCGCCCACCGCCTTCTTCAGCGCCTCATCCTGGGAACCCAAGGCAAATCGCATACACAAGAACGGAATGAACAACAACAGACACAAAACAGCTCGCCCGTTCGCCCACAAAAACAAACGAAACAGCTTCGAACCTGCTCGGGAGTCCAGCGCTTGCTCGCCACGCTACCCTTCTTCTTCTGCGCTTCCCCGTCGAAATCCGACGGCTCCGCCACGCCCTGCGGCGTCGTCACAAGCTCACGCCCACGTTTCCTGCAAGTCCAGTCCACCCAGAGTCAGCGTCAAGACACGTCCCACGCCCCATACATCATCAAGTTCGCCACGTAAACATCCAACGTACACAGTCGATTCCGCTACTTCACACCAGCAGCAACCAAAAATCCAGCAAAAGAGAGACCCCATCAGACACGTGAGTTGCCGTCCTCCCCCTCCCTCCAACAAACGTATCAGCGCAGGCGGTGGTCAGCGGAGCTTACCCATCGAAATAGGAGGCCCGAGGGGTTGAAGGGATCAGATCTGGAGCCCGCGCTGCCCTCTTCGTTGTCGTCTTCTTCCTGCTCGCTCCGCCTTCTTTCTCCCGAGGTTTCCGTGTTTCTCCGCGCGCGGACTGGAAGTGAGTGAGGTTGAGTGGGCTCGGCGGTGCGGGCGACCGTCACTCTGCGGAAAAAGACAGTCAGAGGGGAAATCAACCTACAACCATTTCAGCCAACCACAGGAGAGAGAGGACGCTTTTCTACCAAGCAGGACGAGGCAACGTTCTCCCCTATCCCTACTCGACCATTCCGCCCTCTCGAAATTTGCGCCATAAATCAGGCCTGTGACTCCGTTTTGACCAATGAAAAGCGCGGAGGGCTGCTGGTTTCTCGCCAATCAGCTGGCACGCGTCAGCCAAGCGGGATGGCTACACTGCATGTCCGAGTTGCTGGCGGGGAGGCTTTCCCGCCAGAGCCGCTTGCCGTCGACCTTGGCACGTCTCAGCAATAGACATCGCTGGGGTTGCTTTGCGGGAGAGCGTGGCGGACACACGGACACCAGAAGGGCTGGAAGAGGCATTCGGCGTGTCATCCGGTGGCGTGGAAAGCGTCAGTGCTCATCTGAACCTCGATTGGGGAGAGGCTGCAGCCCTTGTCTTCGACACAGTGGCGTCAAAACGACGAAGAAATAGCACTCGCTGAACATCTTATCCTGTAAAACCAGAGTGAGGGTCCAGTGTGCCGATTCTGGAGGAGTGTGGCACTGCAACTGACTTGAACTTGGGGGATAACCTGCTTCAATTGTCGTCGTTATTTCGTGGTTGATACTGCTTGCGGGAGGGACGACCCGGTCTCCGTCACACTGTGGACGCAACTTCGCCAACGAAGCGCAACGTTGCACGCATTCGAGTCTAGTTGCTTTCTTAGCGTGTTGGCATTCCTATCGAGAATACTAAATGAAAAAGGGATTAACACGCATCGATTGGGGCACCCACCTCACACTGAACGAGCTGCACAAGCGCTTCGTCAAAGCTCGCCGCCTGCACTTGCCTTCTTCTGCCTTCGCCTCCGTCTGCCTCTGGCGCTCCACTTCCTCAACGCTTACTAATATTGTTTGCCTCTACGAATCGGGCGCATGAGGTCGGGGTCGAGCAGGTCGTCGATCTCGTTCGTGATGTCGCCGAGATCCGGGGAGATGCCGCTCGAATTCTTCCGTAGCGGCGCCGGCGCCTTCTCGAAATCCAGCGAGTGCGTCAGATTCCGCCCGCTGGATGTGTCAAAGTGGTGCGATGAGTACATGTTCGGGTCCACAGGCAGGTTGGCAATCCGGTCATCTTCCTCGTCAACGGCTGCGCCCAGCAGCCCGTTCCCTTGCTGAGAGCGCCAGCTATCGATGAGCCCTTGGAACAGGTGCTTGTCCTCATGATCCAGGTTCTCCACCGCCTTCTGCAACGACTCCGGGTTCTTGAACGAGCTGGTCAAGCTGTCCAACATGCTGTTGTTGGGCCGTCGGCTGTCCCTGCCCTTAGATATCGAGACCGTCGCACGGAACATCTCGTCCAGCTCGCCGCTTGCCAGCAGATCTTCAGGCGACATGTCCGTAAACGAACTCAGTCCTCTCGCGCTGCCAAAGCTCATCAAACTGTTCGAGTGGCTGCGAAGCAGCTCCTTGAGAATGGCAGCGTCATTCATATCGTCTTCCGCTTTGGCGTCGTCGCCCAATGGCTCCACAATCGGTTCCGGGTACACGTTTGCCATCGGCCCCTGCGGCGGGTGCAGAGGCGGCATCGGCATCGACATCGGCATCGACATCGGGGTAATCGGTGCGCTGTTATCCATGTAGGGCATCGGTGCCGGATATCCGCTGCCATAGGCCATCTCGCCTCCGTTCAGGTCGGGCATCGGGAGAGGGGCGGCCATCAGCGTCGCTGCAACGTCATCGGGCGTGGGAGGCGCCGTGGAGCGGGCCTTGTTCACTGTCATGCCGGGAATGAGTTTCGGACGACCCGGCTTGGCATTCACCTTCTGATTCGGGTTCAATGACTTCCACTGGAGCTTCACAGCATCCTCTGTGCGTCCAGGCAGCAGCTCGGCGATCTGCGTCCATCGGTTGCCCATCTTCTCGAAGCCTTCCAGGATAAGCGCGTCTTCTTCCGGCGTGAACGGCCTGCCATAGCCACAATATACCATTATCAGCACCAACTCGATCCGAGATCCAGGTCTCATAGTGCAGATCTGCTTACGCTTTGTTAATGCTCGGGTCCAGATGGTTCCTCCATCGCTCACGACACTGCTTCGCACTATATAACGCACACAATAAAAACACAATAAGCGTCAATACCCCAGCAATAATCCAACACAATAAACGCACTTAACTACATGCAATAGCGACGAAAAAGCAACGTACGTTCGGCCGGGGATATGCGCCGCCACCTCGCCCCACGAGTGGCAGCCCTGTAGCACCATCTGCTCCAGCGTGCTGTCTTCTTCGAAGGACCAGTGGCCCTTCACCAGCCCAGGCTTCAGCACTTTGTTCCAGCGCTGCAGACACTGCGCGTGGTTGCGGCCGTCCACGCGCGAGGCGATGGCCTTCCAGTTGCGCTGGCTGAACTCGTCCACGGCTCGTCGCAGCGCCTCGTCCTGCTCGGGCGTCCAGCGCTTGCCCTTCTCGTCGTCCGCCTTGGGCTTCTGCGCGTCGCTGGGCGATTCGTGGGCAGACAGAAGCAGCTCGTCGTCCAGGAATTCCCGCTCACGTTTCCTGTTTGGGAGTATTTAGAGAAATCAGTCGATATTCCAACAGGGAATGCAGTATGCAAGTCCCCGAACGACACCTTGCAGCACGTACATTGCAAATTCCGCTGCAAATCCCCCACGCGAAAGCCAAATAACGCAAAAAGCAGCACACATCGTTAACCCGCCGTCGCATTTCCTCGCATCGTTGCATTAAGCAGAAGGGGTAGAGGGAATGCCAAAGGGAGGAGAGACCCTTCCCTTTCCAGTTGTGTGCCTTACCCATGGCGCTAGAGAGAGAAACGACGGCGCTTGTCTGCTCCTCAGCGCGGGGGTTCGCCTGCTCGTCTGTATGTGAGGCGGCGCTACCGCCTTCTGACTGCCTTCGTCGAGACAGTCGGAGCGGCGGCGAGACAAAGAGCGCGCGAGGTTGGCTGGCAGTCTGACTGACCGCTTCGGCGCTTTCACGTTTCCAGGTTTCCAAGCGGGTGCAAACTGCGGGTGAACTATGTCCCCCCCCCCTCTCGTTGGTAAGATTCTGCAAAACACAAAAGCAGATGCTGGAGAGAGAGAGAAGGGGGAGAACCGAAGGATATCCGCCAATCAGAGGTCGAGAAACCAAACGGTAGGATTCATTCATATTTTGTAAAAGTATACAAACACGACGGGAAGTGAAAACGCCAGTTCTTAACGGAGGAGGCCAGGAGGATATCATGGGAGGACGACTCCCCCCAAATGTTGCAAGCAACGACCGCATGGCAGACAAACTTCAAGCATATTGGTGCTACCTGTGTCCATGCTTGGTGTGGGTTGTTGTGGATTGTGGATGTCATCAAGGCTCAGAACCTTTTATTAGTGTTTGGCGTGCATGTGCGATGGTCGCATGGCTTCAGCAGCACAGGCGGGCGTCGAAAAGACCCACGTTCCACGTGTCCAGTTAGGAGTGCGGCGTGTGTTGCTTCTGCACGGAGACCTGACATGGAAGCCACAGATCATGCTGCTCGGTGAAGATCAACAAGTCCGTTCAAGCGAAAGGGGAATCCACTGGACTTCCCACACACGTGTCGTGCGTGTGATGCGGGAAGTCCAGTGGATTCCTCTTTTACGCTTCCCCGAATTGGAGTGGAGGGACGAAAGCCGCCTGGTTGAGCGGTGTTGCGGCACCGAGCACGAGTAGCCTTCTTGTCGGTGACTCATCGAGGCGAAGAACTGGGGGCTGGGGGATAGGCTACGGGCGACAACACCCTCGGCCTCGATTCGAGGACGTCGGTCCCAAATTGGCCATGCCAAATGAAGTAGCATAAGCAAATGTTTTCTTAGGATCATATATATCATTGGGGAAGTTCGCAGCTCGAAGTGTGATTCCTTGCGTGAGGTCACATGTAGGTCACGCGCTAGTATTCGCTTACATGTCGTTGAGTGGATCATTACAGCAATGCAAGGTGGTCGTAACATTTAGTGGCAAGAAGCTCACGGAAGCGAATGACTTCCAGAATTACTCTTTGAACGCATCAATAAGAGCAGGCGCGCATGGTCCACCAGTTCGACGCAGGATATGTAATGAGGTCAATTCAGCCGTACCAAATCTGCACCATCAGCCAATCGAGGTGAGCATCTCAAAGATCACACCGGTGCAAAGTACTTTGTTCATAGTTTTGAAAAGCATCAAACGTCCATTTCAAATTCCGCCAATGCATGAACTCGTCTGGTTGATCAATCCCGTAAAACGAATTCTGAAAGTTGCTATTTGTTGCGCGATTGTAACCCAAATGTGAGCAGAAGGTCGTTGGACTGCAGAAGGAGGCAGGTTAGAGGTAGTATTCTGCATTCCATTTCGAAATAGTGGTTATTGTCCTGCGTAGTAATTCCGGAAATACACAATTAGTGTTTCGGCAATATATCATTTTTCAATTCTACTTTTTTTTGCGTTTCCGAAAGTGACATTCCAGGTGAGGGAATGCTATGCCGCGTTGAAACGATCCGGGACTTCCACTAACTTCAGAAACCTCTACGAACACATATCCGCTAACAGTGCAAGCGTATTCAGAAACCACCTTCACTCGGATCTAGTCTTCAAAACAACTATAGAAAGCAATAATTTGTGATAAAGCATTTGTTTTGCGAAAAGCTGTGAGACCGCCATCGTCTCCCACCTCAAGTCCTGCGTCCCTCACTCTTCAATCGCCCAATCGCCCTTCGCAGCACCGCCCAAGCTTGGAAGTGTCGACGATGGCCGCGACTACCAGCTCCGAGAAGCCGGGCTCTCCTGCAATGCTCCGCGCGATCAACACGCCGTCCAAGAAAATCGTGCAGATTGTGAACGGCGAAAAGCTCGTGCTGGTCTGCGACGGGCGCGTGACCTACACTGCCGTCGTGGTACCTTACGCTTCCATTCTCAAGTCGGCAATGCTCCAGCTCGTTCAATTCGCACATTCTTACCTTTGCAATATGGGTTTCGCTGCAATTTACAGGGCGATGAGAGCTTGAGCGGCAGGCTAGTCAGCGCCGGACCGATCTTGGCTCGGATCGACTATTTCGCCGCGGCGGTGGCCGAGACGTACGTAAGCCTGAAGCTCTTGTAGTGCCTTGGCAAAGTCGTGAATTATGTGCGCATGCTGCTGCTGTTGTAGCGTGACGCTTGAGCAGCGAGTGGCCACGATCTCCGTCGACCGCGTGGACATCACGAGTCCCGTGGAGCACGGAGATCTGCTGCGTCTGGACGGCGAAACCATCTCCATTGGGCGGACGTCCTTGGTCGTTCAGGTATCGTCCGCGTCGAATGCAATTGCTGCAATTCCCGGGTTTATTTGTAGCTCACAGTTTGTGCGCGTTATGCCTTATAAACAGATCACGGGATCTCGCTACTGCCTGCAGAGTGACCAGTACATTGAGGTGTTGAGCGCGTACGTAACGATGGTGGCGATCGACCCGAAGACCTTCCGACCTTGGCCAGGTCTGCCCAAGCTCGTGCATCCAGACCCAAGCTACGTACCGAACCTGGAAACCATCGCGAAGAAACGCAAGGAACTCTCTGCTCGCTGGCGTGCCGTGCAGGAAGAGGTGGACCAGCTGCCACACGTGTCCGTGGACATGATCCAGGACTTTGGCCACGAGCACTCGCCTCTTGTGCCAGTCCCCGAGACGTTTCTGGAGATCCATAACTCCTTCGAGCCCAAGCATTTGAACCGCAACAACACCATCTTTGGTGGTGATGTGATGACGTTTATGGTACGTTACGCTACGCGATTGGCGCACGCTGTGGATGGAGCCTTCAGCTTACTGCTTTTCTTCGTGCTGGCTGTTGATATAGGACATGGTGGCGCTGCAGTGCGCACGACGGTTTACAAAGAACAAGAACATGGTCACCGTGTCGATGAACCGCATTCTGTTCAAGCTGCCGATCAACATGGATAACCTGGTCACGATGCACGCGCGCGTCTGCAGTGTCCGGTACGTGATCGCATTAGTGCACACTGCGCCAATCGAATGCCTGGCTGTCGGAAGCTGAAGACAACTCACCACTTCGTTGCTTCGATTGCAGGCGTCACCATTTGGAGGTGGAGGTTGAAGTGTTCATCTCCGTTTGCGGCTCGAAACTCCTCCGCAAGTCGCATACCGGGTACGTAGCCGATCACTTGCTTGCACCTGTTGTAGGAGCACCTACTTATCGACCTCTCTACCTCCTTGACCGTTGACAGCTACTTCACCGTGGTGAACCTCGATCGCCACTCTCGGAAGGATCGCATCCTCAAGGGATTGCTGCTGGATGAGACGGACCAAGCGAGCATGCGCACGATGCTCAAGGCGCAGCACCGCTGGAAATTTGACGGCGAGGAGCGCAAGTTGCTCTCACTTGACCCATTGACGGCCATCCCAACGACTTGGAAGATCGGGCAGTCGCCCGAACAGCTCAGTCGGCTTTGATTGAGCGGAGGGGCGTCTGAGACGGACGGACGGAGCCAAACCTACGAGCCAACTCTCTTTTTTGTTGTTGCAGAGATTCTCGTATGATACATGCACTTAATTTGACCATTTGCGTCCTCCATTCACCAAGAAGCGTTATGCGAAGCGCAAGAGCGTTCAGAGCTGGCTGGCGGTGGCCATGTGTGAGGATGTGCGGTTGTCGACGTCGACGTCACCGTTCCCAACCAGCCGCTGATTGGTTAATAACCTTGTCCAATGTCGCAACAGAGACAAACTTCAGAAACCTCTATCAGTGAATATATATCCGTATTCAATTGTCATTTGCCCTGCCATGTGTATCCATTTCGCAATGCCAATATCCTTCGTACTTCGATTTACCTTTAATAAACTATATGCAATTGGAAACGAAGTGCGTCCCGCATGCGTTCCGTGTTGATCAATTGTCGACTGACGAAGCACGTTGTACACGTCCACGGTGTCCATGAAATCCAGCGCTAAGCTCACCGCGATCCGCCGAGCGGTGGACACGCCGTCCAAGAACGTCGTGCAGACTGTGGACGGCCAGAAGATTGTGCTGGTCTGCGATGCTCACTTGGCCTACGGTGACGTCGTGGTGCGTCCTCGTCGTTCCTTCTTTTGCTGCACTGCACTCGTGTCTCGTGCTCACGTGCTTCTCGGATCTCTTGCCTGCGCAATGCAGGGCGAAGAGAGCTTGAGCGGCAGCCTCATCAGCGCAGGCCCGATTCTGGATCTCATCGATCACTTCGCCGCCGCTCTGGCTGAAAAGTACGGATGGCATGGAGCTGTTCGTGGAGAGAAGAGAGGACTGACTATGCTGCGTCATGATGCAGTATCGCTGTTGATCAGGGGATCGTCACTGTCTCGGTGGACCGCGTAGACATCAAGAGTCCTATTGCACACGGAGACTTGCTCCGTCTGGAAGGCGAAGTGATCACCATTGGTCGATCGTCCATAGTCGTTCAGGTATACACGCTCAATCTGTTGGTATCCTCTTGACGCATGCTACCGCTCATTAACCAGGATATGTGTGTATGTATACATTTGCCAACCAGATGAGTGGCTACCGCTACGACCTGGATCGAGCGCAGTTCATCGAGGTTTTGAGTGCCTTTGCGACCCTGGTCGCTATTGACATGGAGACCATGCGGCCTCGACCAGGGTTGCCCAAGTTGATCCATCCAACGGACCCAAGCTACGTCCAGAACCTCGAGGCGGTCGCCAAGCAGCGCAAAGAACTCGCAGTGCGTTGGCGTGCTGTCCAGGAGGCTGTGGACCAGCTCCCGCATGTGTCGATGGCGATGCTCAAGGACTTCGGCCAGGAGTACACGTCGCTAGTGTCAGTGCCCGAGACGTTACTGGAAGTCCAGACCTCCTTCCTGCCCAGACATTTGAACCGCAACAACACCATCTTCGGTGGCGACGTGCTCGCCTTTATGGTATGCAAGCGTATACACTTGTATACGCGTATCGTATCCAGGATTTGTGAGCGAATGACTGGATGTGTGTGCCGGTTCTGCTCTGTGCAGGACAAGGTGGCGTTGCAATGTGCGAAAAGCTTCACGAAGAACAAGAACATGGTGACCGTGGCCATGAACCGCATCTCCTTCAAGCTGCCAATCAACATGGACGACATCGTCACCATGCACGCCCGCGTCTGTAGTGTGCGGTACGCATACCTTCCTCTCACCCGAGCTGACGATATATATACTCACTGCTGCTTGTCAAAATGACCATGTGTAGTCGTCATCACCTGGAGGTCGAAGTTGAAGTGTTCATCTCGCGAGTCGGCACGAAGAACCGCCGCAAATCACACACCGGGTACGCTCCGGACTGGTTTCAAGCAGTAGAGACGTTTAGACAGATCGCTGACGCTTTCTTCGGTGTATGAACGACTCGGTCAGGTATTTCACGGCGGTGAATCTCGATCGGTCGTACCGCAAAGAGCGCATCTCGACGGGATTGCAAGTGAGCGAAGCCGACCAGGCCAGTATGCGCACGTTGCTCAAAGCCCAACACCGCTGGAATTTCGACCAGGAAGAGCGCAAGATCCTGGCACTGGACCCGCTGGCACTCACCACCACCGCTTCGAAGACGGTGCGCTCGCCTAGTCTGCGAGGTCGGCTTTAAAGTGGAGGTAGACACACTGGCTGAGTTTGGCTATTATAGTCAATCAATTCCGACGTCTTTACATTGTTTACTAAGTAAAAGTGATCATCCGGTTGGATCCGGAGCCAGATTCCGGCATAACTCCATTCTGTCGGCTTTATCGTCTCTCATTCAGGAACTCGTTGCCGACTGTGGCTCCGTTGGCTGCTTACAGGCGACTTCCAGAGATGGCAGACAGTGCCAAAGGCTGCAAATGCAGCAGCTTCCTCTCCTCATCCCGAATCAAACGACGACGCTGAGCCTTCAGCAAGACACGTAGATCGTCTTGCTCCTCTTCACTCCTCGCCAACTCTTGCTTGACGCACTGCTTCTGGTTCGATGTGTCGAGATTCGCCACGGTGAAATAGCTGCACTCATAAAGACGCATCCCTTCCGTTAGCAATGAAACCCAACGCTCAATTCCTACCGTCACTGATAAACTCGAGACCCACGACACGTACCCCGTATGAGACTTGCGGCGTTCTTGATCCCCAAAGCGGCTCAAAAAGACCTCCACTTCCACCTCCACGTGGTGCTCTCTGTTGTCCCCACGCAAGAGCAACCATTCCAAGTCAGTTTCAGGGCCGTTTTCGATCACTGATGCAGGTTTGGTCACTTACCGGACGCCGCAAACTCGAGCTTCCATGGCCACAATATCGTCCGTCGTGATCGGCATTTTGAAGGAGAGGTGACTCACGGCCTCCGTCAGCATGGAGCTGTTCCCGGTGAAGGCCTTCCCGCAATACAACGCCGTCTTGTCCTGCTCGACATCATTGCGTTTAAACAGACGATGTTAGGTGCCATTCCGACAATAAAAACAAACAATAAGAAACCGACCATCCACGAGAGAATTTCGCCGCCAAAGACGGTGCCATGGCGATTCAGATGGCGCGGAAGGAACGCGGTGGATAAAGCCACGCTCGTTTCCTTCACGGACATTGCGTCAGAGCTGCCAGAGCCCCAAGAACTGCCGTCCAGCATCTCCAGAGCGATGTGCGGCAGCTGATCGACCGAGTTTTGGTCGCTTTGCCAGCGGGTCGACAACTCCTTCCGCCGCTTGGCCAGCGTCTTGCGTTTTGCCACGTAAGTTTCGTCATCCGGATGGATTAAAGCAGGCAACCCAGCACTCGGACGGAGGTTCTGGTCCAGAGCCACCAACGTCATCACAGCATCTACCGAGTGGACAAACTGCCGAGCCGCCAGGTCGTGACGGTACCCAGTGATCTAAGCCAAGCCAAGCACGAATTGCGGTCAACACGACTGCACTGCATCCCAGTGCTGCTGCTTGCTGCTCACCTGAACAGTCAAGGACGAGCGGCCGGTGTTGATGACCTCGCCTTCGAAACGCACGACGTCTCCGTGGACCACGGGACCGACGACTTCCACGTGGTCTACTGCAGCCATAGCCACCGTCTTGGCAATTGCACTAGCGCCACCGAAACAGCAGCCGATGCAAGTGTGAGTTCGTCGAACAACCGGAGCATTGCAACTGGTCCACGTACTTTTCCGCAATGACTCCGCCAAAGTTGTCGAGCTGCTTCAAGAGCGGCCCCAAGCCTAGCAACTCGCCGCGTAAGCACTCAGCCCCCTACAAGCCGCAGAAGTTATTGATACAGACAGGTGTGTTCCAGTCTCAACAGCAGACTAGACAGCGACCTACGATGGTGTCGACGAAGGCCAAGCGCGTCTGACGCACAGGCAAGACCGCCATGCCGCTCTTTGTCACTACCGACAGGTTGGCTTGCTGTTGTTGCAGTGAGAGCTGGCTGCGGAGACCCAGAGGCTTCGAGATGGCGCGTGTTCCCTGCCGAAGCGCTCCGAGCATTGTCAGAAGTGAGCTTCCGGGAAACGTGCGGTCCATGCCGTGTTGAGCGTACCCCTTCGAATAAGCGTACTCCTTCTCAACGGTTATATGATTTCACAGGTTTTCGAACAATGGCAGCATATACGGATGAGTCGGATGTGCTTATTCAATCACCAAAGGTATTAAATTATGGAAACGAATAACGGTTTGTCAACGTATGCAAAACTCCATCAGATGGGTAAACCTTGGGATGACGCCATCGCCCGTGCATTCTGGTCTTAGCGTTGGCCGTGCCCTTCCTGCGCGTTGGAGGAAGTCTGCGTAGACAGCGAGAGCGGCTCCAGCGTCAGCAGCTTGCGCTCCTCGTCGTCGAACAGCCAGCGATGCTGCGCCTTGAGCAGCGTGCGCATGCTCTCTTGGTCGCTTTCGTCCACCTTCAGCCCCGTGGAGATCCGCTTCATGCGGTACGAGCGGTCCAGATTCGCCACCGTGAAGTAGCTGCAGCAACAAGAGGGCACAGCGTCCTTCAGGTCAGTGTTTAAACCAGGCAGGAACGCGTTAAAACGGAAGCAGAACGTACCCGGTGTGTGATTTTCGCCGCTGCTTCGAGCCTATGCGCTCAACGAACACTTCCACTTCCACTTCTAAATGGTGGCGCCTGTAAACGTAGACACAACGCGCTAACCAGTTAGAACTCTCCCTTAAACCCCCGCAGAATCGATGACAATAGGCAGCGTACCGGGCACTACAGACGCGGGCGTGCATCGTGACGATGTCGTCCATGGTGAGCGGCAGCTTGAAGAAGATGCGATTCATGGAGACGGTCACCATGTTGGTGTTCTTGGTGAAGTTGCGTGCGCAGTAGAGCGCCACCTTGTCCATCCACGTGAGCACCTCTCCACCGAAAATGGTGTTGTTCCGGTTGAGATGCTTGGGTAAAAAGGAGTTCTGCACCTCGATGAGCGTCTCCGGGATGGAAACTTGCAGCGATCGCCCGTAGTCGTACACTTTCAGCATGTCTACCGTCACATGCGGCAGCTGATCCACTTCTTCTTGGACGCTGCGCCAGCGAGCGGCGAGTTCCTTGCGCTGCGCCGCGATCTCCTCGTGTTTCTTCACGTACTCTGGGTCTGTTGGGTCCATAAGCTGAGGCAGCCCAGGACTCGGCCGCATGTTCTCGTCCAATGCCACACAAGTCATAATGGCACTCAGTGTGTGGATGAACTCCCCGGCCTCGATATCGTGGCGATACCCCGTGATCTGAACCGCCAGAGACGAGCGGCCGGTGTAAATCACTTCGCCTTCAAGCCGCACGAGGTCGCCATGCGCAATCTGACTCTTGATGTCCACCCGGTCCACTGAAATGGTCGCAATCCCCTTGCAAGCCACGCTATTAGGTCATAGAAGTCAGCACGTCCCTTCCTGGCTGTGTAAGGTGGATCTGAGGCCACTCACTTCTCGGCGACGGCCGCGCCGAAGATGTCGAGTCGCTCGAGGATGGGTCCAGCACTGATGAGCTTGCCGCTCAAGCTCTCCTCGCCCTAGATCCCCGACAATAGCAGCATTAGCACCGATCGTGTCCCTACTAGAGGCAAAGAAGCACGTACGATGATGTCGGCATAGGCCAAGCGGGTGTCCCGCGGGTTCAAGAAGGTCTGGTCGCCCACAGTCTGCATCGGCACGGCGCTGAGGAAGCGGTTGTGGGCCAGACGCGGCCGCAGTCGCCGGAGAAGCGCCTGCATCTCGGTTGAAGGCGGCTTCTCTCTACGTAGTCGAGGGGCTTCGGGACTGAAACGCAAGGACCCGCCCGCGTCTGAAGCGGTGACGTGGTGGCATTGGCGGACGGGTGGCGGGTGGAGGGGCGTGGACGCATCGCGGCGTGTCATGGATCCGGACGCCCATCTCCGCGGGAACGTGCCTGTCGACGATGTCAATGGCTGCTCGCGATGTCGAGCAGGTCCCCCGCTTTAATGACCTTCGAACGTTTTTGACGGGACGAGACGATACTGAAGTTGAAGTTGGGGAAGTGGCCACGATTGGCTGAAATGCATGTACTGAGATAAATGAATGATAGGGCTACTATTCGGGTGGTCAAGCTTCTCGTACTTAGTCCGACATCCCACTGTACGTCTCCCCCTCGTCTTTGTCACCTGCAGTTCGCACTGGAGCCCAAACCGGACCAAGCTGAACGACAGCAGCGGGCCTGCAGTCTCACTGAATTGGAGCCAAGCCTCGGTGTCAGACTGGACGGAGACAGCACCGAAAGCCAGCAAGAGCAAGGCAAAGCGTCTCGACGTGGAGGAATTGGCCGTTGCGCCACGGGAACAGGTCGCCAGCCCCGTTTCAGCGTCGTTCAAGAGCTACCATGCACGCCGGGGATCTCATGCGTTCAACTGCGCAAATGAGATCGTGCCGATGACGCCACTAACCTACGACCTGCAGAGGGTGGGCGACGAAGCAACGGCCCGGAGAATGGTCGAGTCGGGTGAGACCAATGAAACTTTCCGTTATTCGTTAGCTATGATTGGAAGGGCCAACGAGTTTCAATTTGAGCATGCAGGAAGGAACAATGGAATGACATCTCGATAACTTTAGAAACCCATACAGGTCGAAAAATATATTAGTGTTAAATCTACCAACTCAAGTCCAAGACGTTATGGCTCGAACCAAACAGACTGCGGAGAAGTCGACCGGTGGGCGAGCCCCTCGCAAGAACATCGCGCTGAAAGCTTCACGGAAGCTCGCGCCGAAGGTCGTCGACGACCCTGACCAGCGTTGGGAAATTGGGTCGGTCGTTGATCGGACGGGTGACCCTGGTCACTACCGATACGATGAAGTGTGGGTCTTGCCGGGTGACCGGAAGCGTCGAGGACAAACGACTTCGGAGCCTCGCGCGCACCTGTTGTCCGAGGTTCCAAGCATCAAAAGCGACCTCAAGGTCGTTGACGATTGGAAAACCTGCATTGAAGTTCGTCCTCAGAACAGGACCCTATCATCTTTGAGGGTTCTGCAAGAGCGTCAAGATTCCTATATCAATCGCCGAGGCCCCAGATGGCCGATGCGGGGTTTTCGCGTTGGAGTCGGCTGCGCGCGCGATTGGGGCATCGTTGTGGTCCTCGTCGGATTTGGTCACCGAGTTCCTCTCTCAGAACCGGCCACATCCGACGGACCCTGCAAATTCGTCGCCGGCTATTGGGTGGGCCTCTCTATTGCGCTACGTCAAGTATGCAAACCACCGCGCGCGGGAGGATGGGTCGCCTCAGCTCTCGCAGTGTTCTGCAGCAAAACCTCGTGGAGGGCAATGTGACCGGCCTTCGGGCGATCGACTACCTTCCGACTCGGGGCTACCCCTCGGTTGGTACGTGTGCGCCAGTCTCTACCCACCACCCAAGCAATATGCTCACTGTTTTATGCTTGAGGTGGGTCCGGACGGCCTGTTCGCCAGCGACTCGGAGGACACGCGAGTCCCCATTGTCGAATTCACCTCTTGGTGGTTGGCGGGTCTCCTATTCATTCGTCGAGTGACTTTGCACCACGAATAGTTTCAAGATCACTCTTTATGTCACTAGACCAATACCGGTTGTACCGTGACTGTAGAAGGGTACAATACCGTACCCGATTACCTTGTGTACGGGTACACAAACGTACCCCGTTACATGAAGCGCAACTCGCACTCGAGACGGACACCACGCCACTGTCCACGGTGCTCGCACCGGCGTGAGAGCTCAACGCGATCGCGGCGCTCTCCGTTGCCAAGCTGCTTCTGCTGTAATATGTCACACTGCCGCCTGTCAGCGTATCCGAAGCACCGCCCAAAACAGAAATGCCGGAGCCCGCTTTGAATGAAGTTGCCAAAGTAGGCATTCCAGAGCAGGCATCATATTGCGGATAAAACCAGAGACCAGAAAGTTGCCAAGCTCTTGGCTTGCAATCTTTCCGCAACTATCACCATCTAGAACTCCGTCGTCGCCATATATCCGGAGCTCTTGCTGCATTTGTCACCTCAACTTGCAAAAGAGTAATCAAAATTCGTGGTTTAGTACAGTACAGCGTGTTCGCTCGGATCTTCAACACTTTGCATTGCCGAAGTGCTCGTGCAATCGTTGGCCGATCAGCTGTTGACTTGTAGCCATCTGTTTCGGCCAATTCAGTCAGCAATCGTCGGGGCAAACGTTCCGACGTGCTTGCGTACTATCCATGGATTTGTGTCCAAGTTTTGATCCATCAGCACATCTGATATATTCGGACTATTGAGATCCAGGGGCGGGCAATAAAATATTGCTGACTATTCAATGTTCTTGTTGAAGACAGCTCATCTCATCTCACCCACATAATGACGATCAGTTCGCTGCTCACTTGTTAAACATACACCAGATGGAGTAGCTGTGACGGTACAATGCCCTCGGCGGTCGACAGCATTTCATTAAGCGCCTTTCAAAAGCTCGGGATACCCTGGCAATTAGCGAAAGAGAGAGAGCTGGGAGAGGAGGGGAGATAAAAGAAGCTCGGTCAGTATATTTCCACCCTGCACACGGATCCTCGATGTGATGGCGCGAGTGTCACGCCTCCTTTCAAATTACTGAATTTGGTCTGCTCGAAGACACACTGGCTGAATACCGTGCCGAGCGTGAGACAGTATCTGGCTACAAACCGCCACAGCTGTCTTATGCTGGTGCATCGCTAGTTGAGTTGGCGAATGCCATGGTTGTCAACGCGGCGAACCACATGACAATCAGCTTCAATCGACGTCTAAGCCGATGCCTCGAGCTGTCCTTCCAACTGGGCCGCAGGGAGAAGAGGATCATGCTGGCACGGTTACAACGCGAGGAGTGCGAGTTCACGGTCGCCGAGAACGAAGTTCTCGATTGGCTCCAGGAGCCCCCCAATGAAGACAACACCAAGGGAATACCAGGGCACCCTACCGAATCCAACACCAAGAAGTACCCAGTGCACTTCCTGGGGAAGGTGTACGACAAGCTGATGCATTTGGAGGAGACGGTTGCGTCGACGGACCGAGCGCCGCGAGGGTGCAAGCTGCTTCTATCCTTCCAGTGACTACGTCGTTCGTGCCGTCGTACATCACGATCAACACTTCCGTTCTCTATGCGATGGGCAAGCGCGTCCTGAAGCAGAAGAGTGTTGATGTGTTCAACCTATTCAAGCACACGGACACCAAGGGGTCAAGGTCTACGCTACGAGGGACGAGTTCCAGGCGATGCGTCACCGCATTTGGCCCGAATTCCTCCGGGTTGATCGACATACGAGCAAGAAAAAGGACCGGAGCTTGAAATCTTGCGGCGCAAGTTCGAGTATAAGGTCCAGACGAACGGCTACGGTGCGGCAGTGCTGACATCGATTCCAGCCAAGGTGTCACGAAACCCATCGGTCGAGTACAAACCGCACACGGTCATTGGAATCGACCCGGCGTGCGGTCTCTGTACGCGGTCTTCTGCAGGTCCATAGGAGACCAACAGCATCGGCGAGCTATTCGACATCGACAGCAAGTTGCCCGACATCAACGGCGAGCAGCAGCGCGGCAACTGCAACGAACAGCGCGATACTAACACCAAACTGCCCGACAGCAACAACAACGTCGAGCACCGCCCAACCATTTCCCGGTGTACCCGATGCTGAACTATTACAAACTGTGCACTGGGCTAAAGCCAAGGTGGGGAAAGCGCCGTCGACGTGGCGGGTGGCAGCGAAAGCGCAGACGTCCTCGCGGAAGGCCCACACGCGGATGTAACGTGGTCGGGTGGTGCGCCATATGCAAGCGATACAGGCGACAAACGACACGAAAGCACGGTGTTCGGCGACGCTGAGCGTCAAACGCCGGATGCCACATTCAACAAGCGACATATCGCGAATACCACCACCACCCACTCCAACTACTGGCACGAGAAACTGCAAAAGGCGCCATCCGGACTACGCGCGGCGGCTTCGTGCGACCCCGGCATTCAAGACGCATCGTCCACTCACTACCTCCAGCGACTTGAGTTCGTGTGGACGAATATGAGCTACATGATTGCCTTCAGCGCCGCTATAAGTTCCCGGAAGTGGCGCTTTACTCTCGCGAGATTCAAGAAGAGAACATTGTCCGCGCTCGCCAAGCGACTGGTTCCGACAGCCGACGACGATGTCTGCGTTGCCCTAGGCGACTGGAGCCAACAGGGTGGTTTCGAGGGACATCGGCATAGTCCAGTGAAGGACTTTGCGCACGAGCCCCAGCGACGTGCAACCGTCCTCTCCATCGACGAGTTCCGCACGATCAAACTGTGCTGCGAGTGCTACGTGATACTGCAGAAGGTGAAGTTCAAAGTGGAGAATGATAGCGGCGTGATCGAGCCTCGCGATTGCCGAAACGTGCTGCGCTGCTCGGATCGAGCGTGCAACCTGGTCTGGGAGCGAGATGTGAATGCTGCCAAGAACATGCTTCAACTTGGCTTGCTGCGAATACACGGTGAACTGCGCCCACAGGCTCTAACGAGAGGCCACACCATTGGGTAGGCGGCAAATCAGCAAGCGTGGGCGCGGGGTGAGAGCTGACGAGAGTGAACCAAACGCAGCCCACTCGGTAGACGGTGAGGAGAGGGGGACCAGTCTGCAATTGTATTTTTTCGTAAAAATAATTGACGGGATGAAACGATTCTGAAGTTGAAGTTGGGGAAGTGGCCACGATCAGCTGAAATGCATATACTGAGATAAATGAATGATGGGCTACTATTCGGGTGGTCAAGCATCTCGTACTTAGTATGACATCCCACTGTCCGTCTCCCCATTTCACATTCCAACAGCGAGGAAGGAGGCTTCAATGTGGTCGCGACTAACCGAAGGACTCGCGGAGATCGTGGCCCCCGCGGAGGGCGAGGAGCCGGAGGAGGACCCGCTCTGGTCGCGCTTCGCCGCCGTCGTGGCGCCTCCCGTCTCCTCCAGCGGCGGGGGTGCTCCAAGCGCCAGCGCCGACGCGGCAGCCTCTCTACCGGACGAAGACGAGCAGGAGCAATACATCTGCGAGCTGGAGCGCGCTCTGCTACAGCGCAAGAAGCAGAACGAGGCGCTGGAAGCCACGATCCGCGAGCTGGAGAGCCGTCCGCAGACCGACGTGACGACGGAGCGTCAGCTCAAGCGCCAGCTTCGGGAGCGGGAGGCGGAGCTGACTCGCCTACAGACCCAGATCGAGGGTTTGCAGCAGGACGCGGCGTCGTCACGGCAAAAGCAGCAAGACGGAGAAGACCACGCTGCGTTGATCGCGAAGCTGAGAGCTCTAGAAACGCAGTTGAGTGACCAGCAAGCGCGATATCGTGCTCTGGAGGACAGGAGTCGACGGCAAAGCGGCGACAATGGCTCGGGGTTTGCTGTTGCTGGTGACGATGACGACGCTGCGCCATCACCAGAGGGGAGCAAGACGACGGGCAGCTTCCCGACCTTGGTGCAGACGGCCTTGCTCCTGTCCAGCGCACTGGGATCCGAGCGGATCGGCGTCCCCGAGACGGAGACGGACGTTGCGCCTCAATTGCTGGACCTTGCGAAGCGGGTGAAAGCCAAGGTTGAGACGGCCACAGAGCAGTTGCAGACGTTGCAGAGCAGCGTGACATCCTTCCTGACCCTTCACGATGAAGACCTAGAGGCTAATGACGTCTTGGCCAGCTCGGCAACACTAGAAAGCAAGCTGGGAGTGCTGAGTCATCGGCTGTCCAAGGCAGCGGCCGACTCCTCTGAGCTGCTGCAGCTTCGAGAGAAGCTCCGAGTCGTGGGAGACGAAGACGACGAGCAATTGAAGAAGATCCTGCAGCTGCAGGCTCAAGTGAGCAGCATGCAAGCCACGAAGCAGCGATCCGACCGCTCCTTGCAGCAGATCGCGTCGAAAGAGAGCGAGCTCTCGCTGCTGCTGGAGGAGAAAGAGGCCACGATCAGTCGTCTCCAAGCCAGCGCAGTGCAGCTGAAGGGCAGCAAGGAGCACCTCGCCCAAGAACTGCTGCAAGCGCAAGCCGAAGTATGCTCCTGCTTCTGAATGACTGGCTGGGAGCGATCTGATTCCTGCTTTCTGATTCGGATTCCTGGTGTTTTGTGTAGGCGGATGAGCTGGCAACGCGCTGTCAAGTGCAGGAGAAAGCGACGCAATCCCTCCAAGGCCGCGTGGAGGAGCTGCTGGCTGCTAACGAAGCGCTGCAAGACGACGATCGCGAGGTGCGCTCCCGTGCTGGCGAGTACGAGCAAGGCTATGTGGATCTGCTGGCGGAGATCGAGAAGCTGAAGGCCGCTAGCGAGGAGGAGAAGGCGGCGTTGATGGCCAAGAGCGAGGAGCACGCGAGTTCCATCGACAACCAGCGCGTTTACGACCTGGAATCCCGGCTTTCCGCCTCGGAGGCGGACAAATTGGTGGCGTTGCAAGACGCCAAGCGCCTGCAACACGACTTGGACGCGCTGGAAGGCGTGCTGCATCACTTCCAAGTGGACAGCAAACTGCAGAAAGAGCGTGTCGCCGCCATGGAGACGGCGTTGGACCAGGCGAAGCAGGAGTTGCAGACCCGTGCCAGCTCTCCAAGCGACCAGGAAGACGGAGAGGGCGATCTGCAGCGAGTGATGAAGACGCTGGCCAAGAAGACGCACGAGTGCGACCAGCTTCGAGAGGTAGCGACTTCGTCGCGTGGCTCCAGCTGTATACGATGGCGGGTTGACGTGTGTGTGTGTGTGTGTATACGTGTATACGGATGAGTAGGCGCTGGAAAGCACGGCGACGCAGTACAATTCGGAGCGGGACGTGCTGGACAAGAGGCTCGCTGCGCAATTGGTGGTGCGTCTGTAGAGTACACGCTGTAAACGGACTGGAGATCGTAACGAGTGCTTGCTTGTGTTGGCGCAGGTAGCGTATGTGGACAGCGACAAGAAGGGGGAAGTGCTTCAGCTGATGGCTCGGATGATGGTGCGTTGTCGTAAATCAGCACACTCGCCAGTCGCAGCGAGATCTGACTTGTTGCTGGCGTTGCAGGGGTTCTCGGCGGAGCAGAAGCGCCGCGTGGGCATCGGCGGCGCCATCGAGGGCAATGGGGGCGGAGGGCTCTTCTCGTCCATCCTGGGGCTCGTAGCTCCCGGCGAAGGAGGCGATGGGGCCGCAGCCGCCGTCGACCCGGCCGCTATCCAAGGCAAGAGCTTCGCGGACATGTGGTCGGAGTTCTTGCTGGAGGAAGCTGCCAAGCGGTAGCCGTCCGGTGGCGGTAGTTAGCCAGAGGTTCCGATACGCGTCGCACTTAACGTTCTCAATCACCTGAGAATGAGAATGATGGTCTGTCGTCCTTTCTGCTGGTATTCACCATCACTCTGGGTCAACGTGGCCTTGACGTTCTGGGGAAAAGAGAAGCAGGCGGCAAGGAGGCAGAGAAGCAAGGCGCCACCGACTGGCAGGCAGAGCGCGTCGGTCTCTGTGTGGCACTAGCAAGCAGGCGGCAGGGACGAGTTGCCCTCCTTCGCGTACCGCTCGGCTGCCCTCGAGTCGCGGCATGGGGCAGTCTCGTTTCGTGGAGATGGGGCGTCAAGGCTTGGCGGCGCGTGGGCAGTTGGCTGCCAATGCGGCCAGTCGACGGCGAACGGATTCGTGGGAAAGCGTGGACGGCTTCACGCTCGTGGGTTGTGGCACCAGCGACTCGCGTCGCCTTGCAAGTCACGAGCCACGCAGCGGGGCAATGGAGGCGGCAGTTGGACGGAGTGTGGAGGTGGACGGCGCCGAGTGGATCGATCTGGGGCCGCCGCCTCCTGCTAGATCATACAAAGGATCCGTGTCTCCTGGTGGAGAGCACGCGGCGGAGTGTCCGCCAGGCCAATTGCCTGCTGCTTCGAAGACGGAGCGGACTGCTACAAGACCCAGTGCCGATTCGAAGATGGAGTTGGAGTCGCGTCGACCAACCACCAATGATCCGATAGTAATACCAGACGGTCAAGGAGAGCGGCAGCAAGTGGAAGATGTGGGGAGTGAACCACCAAAGCAGGCAGTCCCTGCGCCCATGTCCAAGGCGGACCGGTCCAAGGAGGTTCGTAGTCTCTTCCGTGTATTGCTCGAGGCTGGAGGGAGCAAGACTCGTGGGTTTTAAGGTGCTCTTTGTGTGTGTGTGTGTGTCGGTCCCATCAGGCACTGAAGGCGTTCTATATGGGTCGAGCCAAGCAGATCGAAGCCAAGCGCAAGCAGATCCTGGTGGCTCCGACACAGCCCGTGATCATCCGGCCGCTCCGAGAGCCTGGCCGCTCCGCTTTCTTCGGGAACTGACGCTAAAGCTCGCTCTGTTTTGAATTGAATGGCGATCCACAGCGACGAAGGCGATGAGGAAGAACGCGAAGAAATAGAGACTCTCCAACGCGAGTCCCTTGCAGTTGGTTCAGCTCTTTGATGGAGCTCGTTCTTGTTTGTCTTTGCGTTGACTGGCTACTCGTGCTGCTAGGACATCCAGGCGAGTCGTTGACGGTCGTCGGCTCCGATTATAAGACCAGTGGCTTGGTCGTTGACCACTCGAATGACTCCTGGCCTTGGCTGGGGGAACTCTCTCAGGTACTTGGACGCGCTGGGCGCTCGGTGCTTCGCTGCAGCCGACGTCGCTCTCGTTCGAGTGCTTGCGAGGCTCGGAGGTCCGGTGATGGCGAGTAACGCCGTATTCGGGCGAGGCTTGAGCCGCCCTAAGGACGCCGAGCCAGTGCTGCTGGTGCTATTACTATTGGAGCTGATGCTGGCGCTGCTACTGACAGCTTCGCCGCGGACGACGCTCAACGACCCGCCAGCCTTTCCACTGGCCACTGACGTCCGAACTCGAAGCGAAGGCGTCGATAATGAGGTCGTCAGGTGCTGAAAGGAGGAGGGAGGTGCAGGTTAGTATACATTTCGAGAGAGCGTGGTGTGTCGCAAGCCAGGGTTTACTACTCACTGTTCGCGGGATGGCAAGGGAAGACGCGGCAATCGGCGACAGTTGTGGCACTGGAATTGGCTCGGCAGGCACTTCCTCATAGTCTCGGAAGTGCAGCTCCGAGAGTGGCGAGGCCTGATGGTGGCCGTAGGACAGTGGCGAGCCTCGACTGGAGTAGGAAGTCGTCGGGGACGGAAGCTCCGGCGGGGCATTCAGCAGTGCATCAGTCGCTAACTGCTGATGGAGCTGCCAGAAAGGACGCAAATATACCTAAGTTAGTGGACTGAGAGTCGAAATCGCATCACAATTGAGTGGTTGACATACTTCGAAGCGCTTGCGGGACATGGTGGAGGCAGCTTCGACCCAGTCGGGACCTTCCACCACCGCCTCGCCTTGAAACAACACGACGCCCGAAGCGACAGTCATAGTACTCGGCAAGGTCGTGGCGGTGAATTCAGCTCCGTTGGGTACGAAAGACCGACTTGTGGCACTGCCAGCGTCGTGCTCATAGCGCCACAAGCTTCGGGAACTACTCCATCCGCTAGCTTGAGACCCAGCTGCCGATGGTTTTCGCGTCAGCTTCCGTCGGGACAGTGCGTCACTCAAGAGCAGTGCACCAGCATTCTTCCGGTTTGAGGAGTCGATGTTGTTCGCTTGTGGTCGGCGTTTGGACTGCCGCGACGGGTTTTCGGCGATGCTAGTGCCTGTTAACGAAGGCATTGACTGGATCCCAAACCCGGGGGAGTCCAGCAGCTTCGAAGGTCGACGACTACCTCGCCTCATTGCGATATTGCCAGCACTATCCTGGCTTTCCGGGAGCCCGTCGCTTGGCTCAGGATCCGTATCGAGGATCGCCGAGAAGCTGTCGACATTCGACTTCATCTTCGCCGGGGTCGCTGCTAGAGCCGCTACTACCGCGGCAGGAGGCGCTCCGGTCACTCCGACCTCCATGGAGACACGAGGCTCCGTGATTGTGAAGGCACGCGCGATCGTGACCCATTTCGAGAAGCCTGGCTTCCTCGTTGCTGTCTCCAGGTCTTTGAGACACTTCGTACGCCAATTCTTCACCTCCTGTCAATTGAGAGACATGTCAGTCAAGCCTTGAAGAACGGAGCTGAGTGTATGGGCGTACCACGTTCTCGTCGTCTTCTTGCGGACGCTCAATGGTTTGGATGGGCGGCACGACGATCGTCGCCTTCGCACGGTCCTCTGGTGCACGACAAGAGCAGTCAGAAGGCGTTTTCATAGCCAACTGTCGAGGAAGAGCGACGCACCTTTCTCCGTCTTCCGTCTTCGTCTCGTTGGCGAGACACTCCCGATGGACCGCAGTTTCTCGGGAGAGCTCCCAGCCCTCGACGTCGATATGGAAGTGCTGGGTATTACCGCCTCCGCTTTCTCAGGACTTCGCAATGGGACGCTGCGCACTGCATGGCGGTCTTTCACCTCGGCTTGAGGCATCGCCTCGCCATTGAAGCGTGTGGCGTTCAGGGGTAGATCCGCTCTCAAGGAGGCGGCGAAGACGACGCTGAGAATGCTGTCGCGAAGGCGGGAACTCGAGAGTTGCACCGCCTTCTGCGCCAGTTGCCGCTGCTGGAAGCACGCGTTGGTCTCCGCCAGCAGCCACTCGACGCAGCTGAGAGCCACGGCGTCGCTTTCGTCGCCGTCTGCCGCGCCCAAGTCCAGCAGAGCGCAGTCTACCGCCACGATCTCCATGAGCTTTCAATGGGAAGGAAGAGGCTGCTGGGAAGAGGGAAGAGCGCGACAGGCGGAGGGAGACAGCTATTTCAAGGGGAAGAGCAGGCTGGAGCCATTTTGAGACCGTCGAGTCGAGGCTTGTGCCCGAAATAGGGGAGACGTTGGAGGCTGGAAATCGGGGCAATTGAAGGGGGACAGAGGGGTTGGTGGGTCGAAGGCGTGACTTCGCCAGGTGCATGCACTTTTGCAAAAACGCTTTGGGTTGCAGTCCAGGTGAAGTGGTCAGTGAGTAGCAGTTGCGGTAACATGACAGGCTTTGCGTTTTGCGTTTTGCGTTTTGCAGCATATGCGCTGGGTTGGTGAGGCTATCCCTTGTCCGCCTGGCTTGTCTCTTGTTCCGTCCAGTCACGCGGAGCGTCAACACGGCCATCATGGCTGCTTGAATGCAGATCGATTCGGAATCAGATCGTCCTTCTTGGCTGCTTGGCCCTGGATCAGATCGCTCTTCTTCCTCGGCTGGTGAGGAACAGACCCGGACGAGCCAAATGACGCCTTTGGCTCGTCTGGGTTTCTTCGTGCGCTGGAGCAGGTGGCCTGCGACCCGAAACCCGAAACGGAAGGGCGCCCGCCACCCAAGCAACGGAAGAATAACGCTGCAGAACAAACGCCGTTGTCTCCGCTGGGATGGTATCCTCACGCCACATGTCACTAAAAGCATGTATACTTCTCTGCTACGCCTCCCGCCCCCTCAGTCCATCTACTGGTACTCCGGGCTCGACACTTGCTTGCACGAGATGGCCAAAGCGACGAAGCATAGAGGCTGCAGCGTTTGAGAAGAGGCCAACGCAAAAGGAGGCAGCAGAGACACACGGGCGGCAGCCGAGTGCCCCTCGGGCGATCGATCAACTCGACCGTCGACGCATTTGGCCGGAGATGGGCGGCGGTGGGGATTCCAACCGGCATAAGATGCGAGGCAAGCCGAACGTTTCAGAGGGAGCTGCGCCGTCTGGGCAGAAGAAACGGCGATGGGGGAGCTCAAGGAAGCTCTTCCCAAGCATCGAAGCTGGTGATAGACGAACGCGAACGCGACGCGTTGCGAGCGGATGGATCTCCGATCCAGAAGATGAGGGTGCAGGGAGGAGCTCCATCTGCCGTCACAAGCGAGCCTCTTCACTGTGTTCAGGGATCAGGGACAGGCCGGCCCTCAACTCGCCAGTAATATTGCAGCCCACATGGCGGAGGCAGCAAAAACAGAAGAAAAAACAATCAAACGAGGTTTTTCAGCTGTTTTGGATCGGCGAGACTGATGCGGCCTTGTCAAAGTTGAAGTTGAAATCCTACGAGCGTCAACTTACGCAAGAGACACGATCCTTTGCCGGTCGAGCTCAAAAACACGGCGATCGGGTACTTAGGCGAGTGATGCGAGTCATCCCGGTATCCTCTCTTCAGCGACGGTAATCTTCCACAGGTGCAAAGCCAGGCGGAGGCTTCGACACTTTTCTTCACGCACAGATTTGCATAACCTTGGAGTTTGTATGCCACCGCAGGCGCAAGAACGCGAGCGGAAGGAGAAGGAAAGAGGGCCGGAAGACCGAACGAAGCGAAGCAATCACACCCGCGCTCGCCGAGCCGAAAGTCACGAAAAAAGAAGCCCACTGTCCCCTTACGCACCTCGCATCTCGCGAGTGCGAATCCGTCACATCTCGCGTCGCTGGCGAACGTGCCCAAAGTCCGAACGAAAGCCAAGCATCAAAAAGCCAAAACGCGAAAAAAACCACTCGCAAAAAACGAGTGAGAAGGCGCTTACTTATCGGTTACTTTCCACGGGCACACCTCCGGTTGCCAAGGTTTGATAGAAGGATAGACACATTTGCACTCCGCTCGACGCGTCTCTCGGTGGCAGTGGGCGAATAGCGACCGCGGCAGCACGTGGCAGAACCAGGTAAGCGGCGAGAGACGGTCGAACCTCCGGTTTGCTTTGCGTGTTTGTGGCCCTCGGCCCGGATGTATGTATGGGTGTATGTATGGGTGCTTCTGTGTTTCTTTCGCGAAGGCCAGGTCTATCTCATCCTGCGGCGGAGGAGGGATAGATCTTTGCAACCCGCTCGCTGGTGCGTCGAATCTTTAGCTAACGGCACGTGCGGGTTTATCCTTCGGCATTGACAGATCCGACGGGCCAAGCGCTTGTGTACTAACCGCGCAGCCAAGATGGCGCAAACGCTGCAAGACGAGTGGAAATCGCAGTTCCGAGTGAAGCCCGAGGACGACGACGACGTGGAGATGCAGGACGTCGAGACGCCGGAGACGCCGGAGACCGCCGAGCAGCTGAAATCCGAGGTCATGGAGCAGCAGGAGCCGCTGTCCCCGCAGCAGGAACAACGGCAACAGAGCGCCGCCACGCCCAGTTTAGCCAAGTTCAAGGCCGCCCAAGACGTTCGTGGCCGTTTGTGGTTATATTTGCATCTGCACTGCATGCAAAACGGTCTGTTTCGAAACTGAACTAACCGTTTTGTGGTGTAATTTTCCATTGGGTTCGGCATGGCAGTTAAAGATCCAGACAGCGAACCTGCCAGACGCGACCAGTTCTCCCGATGCCGCCACCGCCACCGCCGACACCTCCAAGGACAGCAGCAACAACGCCAAGACGCCGCAGACCTCGGAGCCGCCCTCCAGCACGGGCAAGAAGCGACGGCGACGCACCGCCGCGCAGATCGACCGCAAGTACAGCTGCAACTACCCGGGCTGCAACAAGGTTAGCGCATGTGTCCAAACCGCCTTCCGTGTGTTTGCATTAATCGGCCGTATACATCTTGCGTTTGTTTCGTTTAGGCCTATGGCTCCGAGGGCTCGTTAACCCAACACCAGCGCCTCAAACACCGCCAGCAGCAAGGCGAGACGCTGGCAAGTGCGCATAATAACCAGGTACGTACGCAATCTTGTGCCTATCCGCTGTTTTTGCGTCATATTGCAACTTCGTCTCGCTATATGATGCATCTTGCGCTTGCTGACATCTGATTCCGTCCGTGCCTTGACAAAACGTGCATATACTGTCTTCCCTCAGCTCGGCGCCTTCTTCCTGCCGCTCCACCACTCGTCCTCGCGGTCCGTGGGCTCTTCCGCTGGCTTCCGCTCTTCCGTCGGGGCCCTGACACCTTCCAGGACGGTCTCCATCCGTCCGGCGACCCTCTCCTTCGCCTCCGAGGCCGCCACACTCGAGCTTTCCAACCAAAGCAGCAACGACCTGTCACCTACTTCGGCCAAGACCCAACGCCAGCACTTGCGCTCTCGCTCCAACTCAATGCCCGTGGCGTTCTCCACGCCTCTGGCCTCCAATAGCGGCGCCAAACAGCCTCGGAGTGCCGGTACAACCGCAACAGGGATGGCTACTACCCCGCGGCCGCCGACAGCTCGGAAGCCTCGTCGAGCCGGCACGCCGCACCCGAAGACGGCCAGCTCTCGGCGCGCGAAGAGCCGCTCCAAGTCCGAGTCTCTAGCGGAGATGGGGCCCTTACTGCCATTGGATGAGCTCACGTCGCCGCGCTACGACCGCAGCGTCAGCGACAGCACCGCGAGTCTCCACGAGCCCATTCTGCCGCTAGGCGATACTCGCGCGTCATCCTTCGAGTGGCCCAACAGCCAGCAACTGGCCACGTCGACAGTGTCCAGCGACGACCAGGCTATCGACAGCGACATCTTGTCGGTTCTAGCTAGCTGCGACGAGCCGACGCTGGCGTTCCAAGCTCCAGGCGATGACGTCGACCCGTCGTCAACGCATTCGTTCCACTCGAATTCGAACGCCAGCTTCGGCGACAGCGAGGACGCCGAGATGTTGCCCGTAGGCTTGGAGTGCTTCAAGATCACGGAAGGCATCCCTAGTATCGTGGGCGGTCATCAGACTGGCTCTGGAGAACTCTTCAACCACTTGGCTGCCGCCCCTCCAGTCGAGCCGAACGTGGGCTTGAGTGCCTTCGCGGCTCTGGACGACGACTGGACCAATGCGATGCTGCTGTCCAACCATTTGCAGCGGATGTCCATGGCGCAAGGTGGGACCCCTCCCCAGGGCTTGGACAATACGCTGGATCGCCTCGCGGCGGAAGACGAAGCCGCTGCTGCGGAGGATCCAGGGATGGCGGAACTCGCCGCGTTGTCCGGGATGAATCAGTTTCCGTCACAGAACGCGGTCTCCAATGAATCGCCTGGGTTTAATGACCCGAACGAGCGCTGGTTCGAGAACTCCGTCGCCTCTGGAGACCCGAGGTCTTCCTCGGGTCAAGAGGAGGACGGGCAGCAGCTGCTCTGGATGGGAGAGCTCAGCAACGAGTCCGGGATGGCCATGATGCTGGAAGCGAGCAGCCAGCCGTCGTCTCAAGCGCTCGATGAGATGCTGGGGAGCGTACCCCCGCAACGAGACGGCGCGCTGGAGTGGAAGCTGACCAAGTTCCCGTCCGCTCCGGTGTATCAAGGCGAGCTCTTCGATGGCGAAGGGGGTCCTGACTATGGGTTGAACGATCCGACACTCACGTCGACGTTGCTGTGTCAGCAAGAAGAGCTGTAAACCCTGGCTGGACGGCGCTGGGACCTCGAGAGTTCGCTATTTATGCGCTGGCCAACGGGTATGGACTGTAACACACATGAATGCTATACACTAGGACGACAAAGAGGAGGAGGAGGAGGAGGAGAGTCATTCCCAGCACGGCGGCGGGAGGGCGAGGTCCGGCCAGCTGGGTCTGCATTGCAGTGCACATGTAAAGTTGTAATGTATATTGTGTCCACTTCATTGTGTAGCATGCTCGTACACCACGATGTAAACCTTTTTATTTACACTTTACACGTGACGTTTACACGACACACTTTACACACACAACTTCACCGCGTCGTTTCGAGTCACGTCGCGCCGCTTCCCGGCACCGCGCTAGTCGTCTTTAGCACTTCTCGCCGCGGCTGCTGGCGGTCCCAGCGCCATGTCGAGCTCCTCTCCGCCTCATGAAGCGTCTGAGGCCCCGCCGCAGCCTCGAGCTCCGGTACAGCAGCGGTTGCACGAGGGGTTCCAGGCCGATCGACGGGTGCTGAGTCAACTAGCTCTGCAGACTCGCGACCAGCGCTCTGCTCGCGTGGAGGCGGTTCTGGAGCTGAAGCAAGATCTGGATGCGTCCTCCGCTCTTATCGAGTCGCGAAATGCCGTTCGCCGGGCTCGGGAGCAAGCGACGCAAGCCCAAGACGCTCGAAACCACCAGGACCTCCTCCGCCAAGGCCAGAACCCGTACGAGGTCGTGCGGCGTCGAACCGTGAAGCAGGAGGCCCAGCGTGAACGTTCTCGGCTCGAGCGACAACTCCAGAGCCGCGAAGCGAAGCTTCTGGGCCGTCTGGAGGTCGAGAAGAGCGCGCAACGACGTCGGGAGCGACTGGAGGCCGAGAGCCGCGCCTTTGAGCGCAAGTACCAACGTGAAATGGGTCGGGCCGCCGTGGAAGAGCGGACTCACGCTTATCTGATCTCGAGGACGGGCCGTGAAACGCTGGACCCGACAGGTAAACTGGTCCGTGTATACCCGTCACAAGAGACGACGCTCAAAGACCAGAGCTTCGGGCTGGGTCGGAGCGCCGTCCAGACCTTGGAGCACCGTGAGCGCGTGATCGGCAAGGTCCTGGCCAAGCCCAGCCATCGTGGAACCGAGCCAAGTAGCATGTTACTACCTCGTAACCCAGTTACAAGTCTCCAGAAAGGTTTACAGCGCTCGGCTCGACCTGAAACCGAGGTTGTAACAAGTTCCAGGCGAGGTGACGAGGGTTTGACGCTGCCGTCGTTGACCTCCAAACCTGTCGGACAGGGTTCCCGAGCGGTGCTGCAGTCACCGTCATCCAGTGTTACACAGCTACCGCCTGTTACCGGCTTCCGGGAACAACCGGGCGCTCGAGAAGAGGACGAAGACCCGGAACCCGCCGCGTCGGAGCTACCGTCTGCGGGTTTAAAGCCCAAGAAGAAGAGTCGAGTCCGCAGCGTCCTGGAAGAGCGCCAGCTTCTGCAGGCCCGCCAGCGTCAGCAGGACGCGCGGTTTACACAGTTACAAGTCGTGTGGGGTAAACCTTTTTCTGGTTCCGCGTTCCTAGCCGACCCAGCGGAGCTCTGGTTCCAAGACTTCGATGTGAACCGGCCACTCACTCTCAGCTTCACCCTCACGAACGTCTCGAACACGTTCAATCAGTTCCGATTGTTACCGCTGGCCGACGACGTCCGGGAACTTTTCGACGTAAACTACACGAAACCAGGCCGGATGTCTGCCGGGATGAGCTGCGCTTTGCGGATGACCTTCACGGCGTCCGAAGCCTGTGACTTGACGACGACGTTGACGGTGGCTTCGCCTACTGGGATCATCAATGTACCGGTCCGTTGTACCTGCAAGAAGGCGGTGCCGGTCCTGAGTCAGCAGCAGCTCCGCTTTGCTGAGGTCGTGGCTGGAGAGCGGGCCACTATTGCAGTAACACTGGCCAACCACGGCGCACTTCCTCTCCAGTTCAGTATACGTCCTCTATCGACCGAAGCAGCAGCTCCGAGCCCTCAAACCGACGACAACCCGGAGGAAAGCGAGGCTGGGGAGGCTATAGAAGACGCTGAGGACCCGACAGAGGCCACTACTGAAGCGGAACCGGACCTCAGCGAGGCGGAACTCGCCAGTCCGGAGAGTCCTGCGTCTTTGGATAACGCAGAACCAGTCGAATCCCAGGTAACTGAAACTGCGGAGGACGCGGAGGCCGAGCAAGAGCGAGCGTTACTCCAGCAAGCGCTGGAGAGCATGCAGTACAAGCCAGAAGGTGCCGACAAACCCCTCCGGTTCACAAAGCAGGGTGTGGTGCCTCCGTACTCCAGCAGCGTCGTGGCCTTCACCTTCGCGCCTGCCTCCGCCATGACGCTCGAGAACCAGCCGTTCCTCGTCGAATTCCCCTCGGATTCCTCGAGTTCCTCGAGTCTACCGTCGGTTCCTGGTCTCCCGGTGCTTGTATCAGCCGTGGCGTCGCAAGTCCCGGTGTTCCTAGTCCATGATCGACTGGACTTCCGCTGTTGTGTCTACGAGAAACTGTACCGTCACCAACTGCTCGTCTGCAATCGCGGCAAAGTGGCGCTTAAGCTGCAGCTTCAGGTGCCCAAAGCACTGAAGAACTGCCTCGAATTCAGTCCCAGCTTCGGCTTTGTGCAGGCAGCTACAGCCACACAACCCGGGCAGTTCCCGATCCACCTCAAGTTCCGACCGAAGGAGAGCATGTGGCCTCGATTGGAGCGCTCTGGCTTGGGTTCGAGAGATCTAGGTATATTGGCGGTCCCGATTCAGGTCCTGGTCCCAGATCAGGTCGTGCCGGTCTTCTGTCTACTCACCGCTCGACTCACTCCCTCGGTTTTGAAGTTTCAGCTTGATGGAGATCTGGAAGCTCGGAATCTGGACTTTGGGGCGTGTTGTGTCGGTCAGAGTGTGGGTCTGGAGCTGCGGATTACCAACAGCGCTCGAGTGCCGCAACGTGTGGGTTTGACGCGTCTCCCCGAAGCTGTGACGGTCGCTGATGGCGTCGGACTCGTGTTGTTACCGGGTGAAACCCGGAAGTTACAGGTGGTTTACACACCTCGTGTTACTGGGCCATTAACGCCTACTTCTGGAGCTTCAGACAATCTGAAACCTCTACTGGTTCTGCGGTCGTCCACGTACAATCAGGAGTACACACTGCCGTGTTCGGGGACTGGAGTGTCTAGTGCCTTGATGCTGTCCCAGTCTGTGGTGCGACTTGGAGCCACAGCCTTGGGACAGACTCAGAGCTGTAACGTGAGGCTTAGCAACCGCTCCGATCGACAGACGCTGGGTGTGGAGCTGTTGCTGCCACCGGAGGCTGCTGGGTTTCTGCGTGTGACGCCGCTGGTGACTCGTCTTGAGCCACGGCAGAGTGTGAGGCTGGAGATCGTCTTCGAACCCACGGAAGACCTCTTCCAGCTCCTGGAGACCTGCCAGTTCGAGGCCTCAACTCCGCCTCAAGATGTGGCAGTAGCTGGTGCTTCGGTGACGAGTATTGTGACCGAGAGTAGTCTTGCGGAGGCCGTGCCGCCTCTGGAAGCCTTGGAAGTCGACGGTGCAGGTTCTCAGCCGCCGTGGAAGACGGGAATCGACTCGGAGCCACGAAGTTGCCATCACAAATGGACGCTCTTGTGTTTCCAGCGGGTGGAATCGACCGGTTCCACCCCTAGCACGGCCAAAGCCACGCCATTGCAAGCGTTGGAGATCCACACGACAGTCGTGGAACCTGCCGTCCATCCGTCTCCAGCCTCCCTAGCCTTTGGCCCCGTGGCAATCGGCCAGACACTCATCCGAGAGCTTACGCTAGCCTCGACAGCAGCGGAGACCGGCAGCGTGAAGCTCCAGGCTCAGCCTCTCCACGTCCTCGGCGCCTTTCGGCTGATGGGATCGCTTCGAGAGGTCCCTAGCGGAGGTCACCGCCGACTTCGGATTGAGTTCGAGCCACGGGAGGCGCTAGTATACGAGGATGAACTGGAACTGACCGCTCCCGGGGTGAAGCTACGAGTCCAATTGAGTGGCGCAGGCATCCCGTCCCGCCTCAGCCTGACCCCAATCGACGGTCGATTGGACTTCCAGGACGTCTTGGCTCGCACTCGAAGCGTTCAGGAGCTCTTGGTGGCGAATGGCAGTGTCTTTCCACTTGCCTTCAGTATCGTAAATGAGGAGGAGAGCGGTGGCTTGACCACCAGTACGGGCCTGCCAGTCTTCAGCTTCTCTCCGAGTGAAGCCACGATCCCAGCCGAAGGCGCGATGAAGGTCCTCGTGGCCTTCCAGCCCGACCATCAACGACCGGGGCACTATACCCAGCGGTTCCGCCTCAAGGTGCCCAACGAGAGTGAACGCCACACCCTCGAGCTCTCCGGCCGCTGCTGGGAGAACCAGGTCTACGTCTTCGCTCCGACTGCCGCAGCCGCCTCCACTACTGGTCGGGCTTTGGTGACGCCGCCTTCCGTCGAAGACCTCTTCGATCTGCCGCCGAGCGTCGCGTTGAGCCAACTAACAGGCGATCTATCGACCGCAGGGTTCCGCAAGCCGCCAGTCACGCTCACTCTGTCGTTCCCAGGCCTCGATGAAGGGGGTAACGATAGTCAAACGCTGTTTGTGGGCAGTACGGCGCCGTGCGGTGGCAGTAGCGGCGTCTCGGACGACGTGTCCGGCTCCTCCGGCTCCTTCGAGTTCGTGGTCGACGCTACCTCACCTCACGCCAAGCTGTTCACCCTCGAGCCGATGCGAGGCACCGTGGCTGCGGGTCAACAACTCGCGGTACAAGTGGCTTACCAGCCTCCGATGGCCACTGCAGCGACCGACAGCAGCCGTCGACCGGAGCTGGAGGTCTCGCAGTGGGTCCAACTACGAGTCCGCTGCGTGTTGAAGGGCGGGTTGCTATGGCGCACACTACCGACAGCCTCAGTAGCCTCGACGAGTGGCGCAGGAAGCCATGGAACGCCCCAACAACTGCAGAAAGGAGCTCCAGTAGGAGGTGGGGAAGCCGCGGACTCCCGGACCGTCACTGTGCTCTTAAGAGCACGGCTCCAGACCTAGGAGCAGTCGAAACGTGAGCTTCCTTGCGCTATTTCCAGGTCTTGTCGCGTCCATTCCTGAGTCCTCAACCTTCCGTTCGCTGTTTCATCGCCTTCTTCGATACCGAGCAGCGCAATGACTCCACCTAAAGGCGTGTGGTCTCCCTCCGCCAATGCTGAGCGCCAGAGACCTGAAGATGATGAGGCTGTGGCGAAAGCGCTGGCTGCGTTCGCCCCAACGCGTGTGTTCCGGAAGGATCTGTTGACTTACTGCACTCTCCGCAACCTCCTGCCACATCCGCAACTCCTACCGCTACATGCTGATGAAGAGGAGCGGCAGGGCGCCGCGAATGGCGAAGCGCCGGCCACTGGCCACGTCTACGACGTCAGCGACGTGGAGGAGCTGACCGTGAAGCACTGGCAGCTGGACGTCGGCAATTCCCAGGCCTTGTGCTTCGTTCTACCGCTCTCCGCCAAGGTCCACTCCCTCTGGTACGTCGATGACGCACTTCTGTAGCCTGATGACGACGTCACTGACCTCTGTTTGGCTCGGTAGCTTGTTCAACGTCGGGCTGGACCTCGAGCAGCTTGAACTGCTGTGTTCTACGGTGCCTAAGACCCACGTCACCTCCTTCCAAGTCGAGTGGAATCAGCTGGAGACAGCGGATGATGGCTCGGACGTGTTCGCCCAGTTGCTAGGCGAAGGCTCGAAGCTCGTGGTCCTCTCGTTGCGAGCCAACGGCATCAGTTCACGAGGTGCCGAGGCATTAGCACGTGCATTACGCTCGAACTCGACACTGGAGGCACTGAACCTCTTCCAGAACCGAGTGGATGACGCTGGAGCTCGAGCTTTCGCCCACGCGTTGCCACACAACACGACACTCAAGACGCTGTCGCTGGCCAACAACCAGCTCTCCGGCATCGGGTAAGGGAGCGCTCACGTCCTCTAAGCTGCTTTGATCACTGTTTATTGACATGCACCCCTTCATTGCATTAGGGCGAAGCTGTTAGTGGATGGCTTGACGCAGTATGAGGCACCGCCGGAGCTGCTGGCCGAGTTTGAAGCTGCTGAGAGCGCCATCCAGACCCAATTGGACCACGCCAAGAAGGCCAAGAAGAAGCTGGACCGTGCCTCGGTTATTGCTCAGCTTGGACTCCCTGTTCTGGAGACGGTGGGTGGCGTAGTGTGTGCGCCAGGCAATACCGCACTAGAGGAGTTGGTGCTTAGTGGCAATGCACTACTGGAGTCCAGCGACCTGGAGGTTCTTAGTGAAGCTCTGGAGCGGTTCCGCTCGAAGCTGGCGAGCCATTTGCGCTGTATCAAGCTCCAGCGTCTGCCGAAGACTGGAGGCGACCAACAGCAACGTCTTTCCGACTTCATCAAGCTTTAGGGACATGTACTAACATCGTAGTGCACTCTTCACTTCAACTTCCTGGTGTTCTGGGAACGGTCTTTACTACCTACAGCGTCGCGGCGGTCTTCCTCTTGGTTTAGTGTGATCTTGTTCTCCAGATACGGCAGGAGCCATCGCTTACTGGCGAGTAGCATCACTAATAGCCAGGCTAGAAGCACTAGTGTATGGCGAGGGATCGCTTGCAGCAGAAGCTCTTCCACCACGATATCGAACACGCACTCCCGCTCTTCCGGTACGCGGGAGATTGACACGCCTTCCACCTCCGCTCGCAACGATATCTCGACCTGTAGAGCGTCGCTGTCCACCGGATCCAGACGGAAACGTACGGCGTGGTGGTTCTCCAGCTCTTGAGGCCGCAATTGGAGCTTCACGGTGTTCAGCAACCGCCGTCGGGGCGGTGTGATCGGCGGGGCGACGTCTTCGCGGCCATTGCCGGCTACAGGAAGAGGCAGCAGCACGCGCTCCACCTGCAGCGCGAAGGTTGTAGGAAGCGACGCGGCGTACGACACTTTGACGTCGTAAACGCGGTCGGGATGGAGGTTCAGCACGCGGTAGAGCTGCGTGTGGCCGCAGAGAAGCCGCTCGCCTAGCCGCGGCTGGTCCGGAAGCAAGTCACGGAGGAGACTGTCGTGCTGCTCGTCGTTCGCGGCGGCGGGGAGTAGCAGAGACGCCAGCAGCAGCAAGAGCGTCCAAATCGCCGTCATCTTCCTCGATCTTCGCAAAAATGAAATGAGCTGCTGGGTTTAGAAGATTGTCAAATTCTAATTTTTATACTTCTAGAGATTTTGATGAACATAACTGTCTGTACCGGTAAACAAGACAAGTTGACCTGCATTTAGAACGTACTGAAAAGAATCTGGCAGATTCTAGACATCTAGACGACGAGCCATAAGCCTAGATGATGAAGAGCGAGGCTGGCGACGGACAGTCCACCGAGTTGCCCGTGTACGTGAGCTTGCCGGTCTCTCCGTCCACGCGGAAGACGTCGAGCGAGTCCGTGTCCTGGTTCACAGCCAGCACGAAGTCCTTGTACACGAGGATGTCACGCGGCGTGTCCCCGCGAGTAGGGATGATCTCCACCAGCTCAAGGCGCGTGTCCGGCAGGATCTTGTAGCTGGCGATGCTGTGGTGGAAACGGGTGGACGCGAACACGAAGCGGCCGCACGACGACACATGGATATCAGCCGCCAGAGCGGGTGGGCCAGCGTAGCCCTCGGGGAGCGTGGAGATGCTCTGCAGCGGCTCGGCGGCCAAGCGGCCGGTCGCAGCGTCCATCGGATATACGCCCACCGTGTTATCCAGTTCGCTCACCACGTAGCCGACGCCACGCTTCGGCAACAGCGCGAAGTGACGTGGCCCCGAGCCGGGCGGACGCACGAGGTACTCCTCGTCCTTCAACGTCTTGCTAGAAGCGTCCAGCGTGTACTGCACCACGCGATCGTTGCCCAAGTCGGCGGCCACCAGACCCGTCGGCGTCCAAGCCGTGCTGTGGATGTGGGAAGCCTCCTGGCGGTCCGGGATCACCATACTGGCGTCGGAGAAGCGGTGGTGGTCGCTCTCAGCAGCCAGCGACCCGTCGGACTGCACGGGGAAGAGCGTGAGGCTGCCGCCGGCGTAGTTGGCGACGGACACCACGTCGCCGTTGGCACTGAGTGCCACGTGGCACGCGAAGGCGCCGCCCGACTCGTGGCGACTGATCTCCGTGAGGGTAGCGTCCTTGTTGATGCGCAACGCCACCACAAAGCCCGTCTCCTCTCCAGGACGCAGCTTCGACGGCTCGTTGCACTCATTCACGGCGTACAACGTGGAGCTCGAGCCAAAGATGTAGGACGGATTGATCCCCACGCCCTCCGTGACGCCCAGAGGACTCAGCGCGCCGCTGGCCTCGTCGAAGGAGAAGGCGTAGATGCCCTTGCCCTTGCCGTCCACGTGGCCTTCCTTGCGGGTGTACGTGCCTACGTAGAGCGTCGGCATGGCTGGGCGGAGGCGGAGGAAGAGGGGGACGAGGAAGATCTGGAAATGAAGTGGGAATGCTGCTTGGCTGATCGATCAGTTTGGTTGTTGATTCTTATTTGGGGACCAAAATGGACACGCATTTTTGATGATCCAGACGAATCTGCGTGCTGATTGGTGGGTTGATGTTTGGTTGCTGGATTTGGACCAATGAATGGGCGAGGAATGTGAAGTGCAAGTGCGCAGAGAAAGGGTCATGCGTGGTGCGTCATTGTGGAAGGGGATGGACAGCTTTGAGCAATCCTACAGTTAGAGAGCAAAGGGGAGTATCTTACTGTTCGCGTATTTTACTGGTAGTTTTCCAACATCCCCAACATGGGAAGACGTCTCGCTACTGCCACTTAGCGAACGTCCATCAATGGCTCCACAATTGAAGGCACTTTTTCTACTGCCCCCGAACTCAACCGGAAATGTACTCAACACGCCACCAATTGGAAAGGCCACCTCAAAACTCAAAGCTCAAATCTCAGAGTCGAAGTTAGACGCGCCGACCTCAGCGACCAGATTCGCGTCATGAGTGACGACGACGTCGCCGCCGCCGCCGCCGCGCCGGAGCGGACGTGGAAGGCGCCTGGCATGGAGCGCCGTGACTTCGACTCGTGGCAGGAGTTCGGCGAGTACATGACGGAGTACCAGCAGCGCACGAAGCAGGTGCGAACGCGAAGCCTTTCGTTTGGTGGCTGGAGTGACCCCCTCCCCAGTCCGTTTCCGTGCTTACCGCGCTCCTTTGCGGCTGCCTGACCTGTCTCTAGGTGTTCACGAAGCGCACAACGACGCCGGTGAAAACGCGCAACCACGTGCTGGCGGCCATCGCGGTCTCGGGCCGCGCGCTGCCGACGCCGCTGCTGCCGGAGCGCTATCGGGACTACACGCGGATGCTGCAGTGCGCCCACCAGAGCAGCCGCAAGGCGACTGGCGAGTCTGGACGGACGCACGCGCGGTGGAACGGCGTCCAATCCTCGGAATGCCAAGCGCGGGTGCGATTGTTTGGCTGCCGTCACCAACCGTTGCAGTGCTTGTGGATGTGAACTGTTGACGTGCGTGTGTCTTTTGTATACGAATAGGTGAATGCGACGTTGCAATTGGGTGGGGACGGCAAGTATCACATCCACGTCACCAAACTGCACGTGGTCCACAACCATCCGCTGGATGAACCAGCTACTGGCACCGACTCGGAGGCGACCACCACTGCCGCCACCGAATCCGTCACCACCACGACTGAAGCCACTGCCACCTCCGCCACCAACTCTGTAGGCACTAGCCTCGCTACTCCGACTCCGTCTCGTCCTCCTCCGGCTCGGGCTCCGGCTCCGAGAGCTGCTCCGCGGCCGGAGCCTCAGGGAACGGCCAAACGACGACGCGTCGGTCGGCCTCCACGAGCCAGCGCGACTCCGCCTCCCGCGGTGACGACGGCAAGTCAAGTGCCCACGATGACGGACGTGCGTCAGTTCCTGGAGCGCGTGGAGCGCGTCCGGTCCCAGCAGCGTGGCCTTGTGCAGTCGGTGGAGGAGCGTCTAGCCTCGTACGTCAACGAGTTCGCGGCCCAGGACGGCAACGTGGCTAAGATCTTCGTAGACGACCAGGTACAGTCCGCGTTACAACCCGCTGGAGCTTTGTCCAGGTCGCTGAATGTCTGGATGTGTATGTTTCTGTCCTCTTTTGTGTCTGAATGTGTATGGTTCCGGCAAGTAGAAGGTCTTATCCAGTATCACGCTGCAAACCAAGCACATGCGGCAGGTCTTCGCGGCCTTCCCAGAGGTGCTACGCGTCGACGCCACCAGTGGCACCTCGGCTTCCGGCTCCAGTTACCGGATCTTCTCTCTCCAGGCCCACGACACCTTCGGCAACTGGCAGTACGTGCAGCACGCCATCGTGGAGAACGACCGCTCGGAGACGCTGCGCGCGGCTCTCACGCAGTTCAAGACCCACAACGAGAGCCACTCACGGGTCCGGGCGCTGCTGGTGGCCGACGGCGACTCCCCGGAGCTCCCGGAGCTCTGCGCTTGCTTCCCAACCGCCCGTGTGCTGTACTCGCAGTTCCACGTGGTCCGAGCGCTTCACGAAGCCATCGCTGGTCTGGATATCCGCGGTCCGGAGCTGACGTCGTGGCATCGCGACCGCCTCACGGGCATCGTTCATCTGCTGGTATACGCGCCCACCTCCGTTGTCTACGGAGCCAACGTGGCCATCATGATGGACGTGTTAGGCTCGAAGAAGCACCCGTTCTTCCAGCTCTTCCTGGCCAAGTTCGACGCCTGGCGAGACCGCTGGTCCACGTTCGCACGCGAGGGAGTGGCGACCTTCAGCGTCTCGGAGCGCGGCGACCAGTTCGCGGACACGTGGCGCGCCATCTTCGCCGCGGCCAACGACGACCTGGCGCTGGATGACACCGTGGCGGCCGTGCGCTACTACCAGGCGGTGGTGGAGCGCGCGTTTACGCGGGACCTGCATCGCGCTGTCAATGGCTTGGCCCAGCCAGCCGCTGATAACGAGTTCGACGCGGAGATGCGGCTACTGGCCGCCACGGTGAGCCCCGCGGCCTGCCAACTCGTGCTGCCGCAGTACCACTACGCTGTATCCCGCGCTCGGTACCAGTTCTGCGAGCCGGCGCGTGGCTCCTTCTTCATCTCGGCCCTGGCGCCCAACGACGCCTTCAGTGACGAGCCCAGCAAGGAGTTCTGCGTGGAGGCTGAGCGCGGCTGGCAGTGCTCGTGCGCCTTCATGGTGAACCACCACTTGCCCTGTCGCCACGTGTTCTACATCCGCCGAGTGGTGCGTTGCAGCAGCGTGATCCCCGTGGAGCTGCTGGAGCCGCGGTGGGTGTTGACGAAGGCGCAGCGCTACTTCGATGCGGCTCGAGGGAGCGGCGAACCCGCGCGAGGGCTGCTCCATGAGGCCGGACTGGAGCAAGAGGACGAGCCGGAGCAGTACTTGACGACGGCGCCGCCGCCCGGCGCCTGGCAGAAGTACATGGCGGCTCTGGATGTGGGCAAGCGCATCGGCCAGCGCATGATGGAGATGCCGTCGGCCGAGTTCGAGCGCGCGATCCGGTTCTACCAGCTGGTGGAGAAGACCATGAATGTGCGACCGTTCGACTTGAACTCGCCTGCCATGGCGCGGATCAACAGCGGCGGCCACCTGACACGAGAGCGTCCGGCTGCGCGGGCCAACTGCGCGGATCTGGAACTGACGAGACCGCCGACGAGGCCGCGAGGGGCGACGGCCGGCACGGTGTACGTGTCGGCGAACGACCACGCCGCGGCGTTGAGGAACGTGCAGCTGGCGCGAGCGGCCGCGCCGGTGTGGCCTACGACGCCGTCGACTGGTCCGGCGGAGGTCATTGACCTGCAGGACGAGTCGGAGGAGGAGGAAGAGCAACAGCAAGAGACAGCGGAGCGAGGACTTGACGGCGAGGAGGAACACGGCAATAAAGGCGAAGGAGAGGGCGAAGGAGAGATTGAGGAAGCTGAGAGGGAGAAAGAGCCGGAAGCGCCGGAAGTGCCGGAAGAGAATGCGAAGAAGAGGAAGGCGGACGATGACGACGCGTACGAGCCTGAGGAGGAGGAGGAGGACGAGGAGGTGGAGGAGCAGCGTGTAACTCGCAGTCGCAGTTCCGTCGACTCGATTCAAGTAGAGACCTGGGAGGAGGAGGACGTTGAGGTGGACGTTGAGGAGGACTTTGAGAACGACATGGACGAGCCAGGCGAGTCTCCGCAGAAGCGCGTGCTGCGGCCCCGCCAGGCCGCGCTGGTCTCGGATGGCGATTGAGATGGAGGCGGTGTTACCGTTGTTTACGTGTAACACGGCAATATGTTACGTCTGGTTTACTACGTGGTGTACACGATGGCTACAGCAAAGGAGCAGGTTTGTACAAGAACTGTACGTTCTGTGGCGCTGCCGATCCTTGATTGTGCATCTCCCCTATCCCCGCAACCAGCATTCACTTCCCGTGCTGTTCTACCAGCATTCGATCTGCTTGCGTGTGCGGGGATGATGCGCCTCATTTCAGCCAATCCCCGCTCTTTTCACCCATCAAGTCGTCCAATCAACGCTCTCCCACCATTCCGGTCCCTTCAATTTCCGGCCAGCAAACGGTACGTTCTGTCCCGTCCGGTGTCAGCAGCGATTACCTCCGGTGCCACTAGCTTCCCTTCCCTCCAGATAGAGATCGAAGGCCGACAGCCCCATACCCGAACGAAGAGCTCCGGACCTTGCGCGATGGCGGGGCGACGCGCGACCGCGGGGCTGAGCAGCAGCCTGTACGACGACTTCTTGGCCGAGAACACGCGTCTGCGCGAGCCTCTGGCGCCGCGCACGCACTCGCGCCACTCGGTGGAGATCAACACGGTGGCGCCCAATGGCACGGGGCTGGGCCTGCAGACCTGCGTGGTCTCGCCCTTCTTCAAGGCGGCGGTGAAGCGCGGCGTGGACGCGGCGCTGGTGTGCGAGAGCCAGCTCAACTCGGTCATCACGGCCAGTCTGCGTCTGAGCTCGGCGCGCCAGCTGGCGCTGCAGGCGCATCTCCGCGCCAGTCGGACGCTGCGCTTCACGTTGGAGGCACAGGAAGCCGCGGCGGAGAAGGAGGCGCCCGCCTCCTTCGCGCGTATCGGCGCCGACTACAAGAGCGAGGACTCGCGCCTCTTCGCCGGCGCCAAGATCGACGCCGTCAACGGCCCCACGCTGCAGGCCACGCTCGGAGGACGTCTCGGAGTGCGTTATGACCGTCCAGACTGAGCGGAAAGGGGGAGATGCTGACTTGTTGTGTGTCTTTCGGTGGCTGGTAATGACGCGTAGGAGCTGGCGTTCGGTGTCATCGGCGCCTATGACGTAGGACTGGACCACAGCGACCGTCTCGGCCGCTTCACGACGCTCAATATGGCCGCCAGCTACACGCAGGACGACCTGCTGACCCTGCTCCAAGTGTAGGTGTCGTGTCTGTTTGCCTTGGCTTGCGACCGCTGTTGGAGGCCTGACATGTCGTTTTGTGGCTGTAGCAATGACGGAGGCCGCATGGTGCGCCTCGATGTGACGCAGACTGTGCGGCCGGAGCTGCTGGTGGGCTCGGAGTTCGTGTTCGACCGGCGAAAGGACAAGCGCACGCTGCGACTCCGCGGCAAGTACGCGCTGAGTGCGAGCGAGTCCGTGGCCAGCTCCCTGGGCTCCGACGGCATCTTGATCGGCGCCTTCGAGTGGCGCACGTCGCCGCACCTCAAGACCCGCGTGGCGGCGCAGATGGACGTGCGGCACTACGACAGCGACTCGCACCACCTCGGCGTGTCCATAGAGATCAGCTAAGCCAGTCAGTCTGCTACCAGGTCAAGCCAAGCCTCCATTACTCCTATATATAACAGACAGGGGCACGTCGGCAAGCAGCACTGCGAGCCAGAGCGTCCAGACTAGCGGAGAGATCAATCAACAGCCCAGCAACCACAGCGAGGTGTCTCTTATAGCTGCTAAGCTGCTCGTTCTTGGCGACGCGTGTACTGTGTTTACTTGGCGTAGATGACGGTGTCGCGTTTGGAGCGGGCGATGACGTTGCCCTTCTCGTCGCGGGCGCCGGGGGCAGCTCTGGCGGACGGATGGTTGGCCAGCTCCGAGGGAACCGGCATGTCCGTGGACACGAGATATTGTTTTAAGTCGTACATGACCTCTTCATCGTCGTCCGTGAGGAAGGAGATAGCCACGCCTTCCTTGCCGGCGCGACCGGTACGGCCGATACGATGCGAGTAGTTCTGGATCTTGGACGGCAGGTCGTAGTTCACCACGTGGGTCACATCCGGGATGTCCAGTCCGCGACCAGCCACGTCAGTGGCTACGAGCATATCGCAGTACCCTTCGCGGAAGGCCTTGAGACTCTCTTCACGCTGATCCTGCGTCTTGCCGCCATGCAGCACAGTGCAACGGAAGCCTTCGTTCGACATGAACTTGGCCACGGAGTCGCACTCCCTCTTGATGTTGACGAACACGATGATCTTGGCGCCATCCACCACCTTCTCCTTCCGGGAACGAGGCGCAGGTGTCGCCTGAGCACTCAGGATCTCACGCAGCACTTCCACGAGCTTGGACCGTTTCTTGGCCGACTTCATGAACATCACGCGCTGGTCGATACGCTTGTTCTTGCCGGAGTCTTCGTCGCCGATCTTCACGATGGCTGGATGGCGCAGGAACGTCTTGGCTAGACGCTCCACCTCCACAGGCATCGTGGCACTGAACATGGTGGTCACTCGGAGGCGGTGCTGGAGCTCCGTGGGCTGGCCTTGGCCGCCGTTCGCCAGCGATAACTGCTGCTCCATCTCCTCCTCGTTCTCCGACTTGAGCAGTGACCCCATGTGCTCCAGCACAGCCACGACTTGCGGCTCGAAGCCCATGTCGATCATGCGATCAGCTTCATCCAACACCACGTAGTTGCACTGGTTCAGCACGAGGTAGTGGCTCTCCAGACAGTCCATGAGTCGACCGGGAGTGCCGATGATGATGTCCACGCCCTCGCGAAGACGGAAGCCTTGGTCCTCGATGCTCTGGCCGCCCACAACCGACAGCGTCTTGATAGGCCCGAGCTTCTCCGGCAGCCCCACGCTCGTGAACTTGCACAGTTTAATGGCTTCCTGTTCGATCTGCAACGCCAACTCGCGAGTTGGAGCCATCACCAACGCCAAAGGACCTTGCTCGCCTGTACGAGCCACCATCGAAGGCGGCAGCGAGTACAGATACGCGATGATCGGGATCATGAAAGCCGCCGTCTTACCTGAGCCCGTCTCGGCAATACCAATGATATCACGCTTCTGCAAGCCGATGGGGATGGCTTGCATCTGAATAGGGGACGGCCGCTCGAAACCCATCTCTTGGATGGCACTGAACACGGCGTCAGGTAGTCTCTCGCGTGCCTCGGTCCATTTGCGAAGCGGATTCGGAGCGCGGCCGCCCTTGAGCGTGATGTCAAAGTCCTCGCGGAAGATGCGCCAGTCGCGCTCCTTCATCTCGTCCAGCGTCTTGTCCGACCAGTGTGTGCCCATGGTCTTGGCCTCTTGCGACGCCAACTCCTGCATCCGGTTCCTCTCCCGAGCCTGCATACTGCGCATAGCGAGCTCCCGTTCCTGCTGTCTGGCTGCGAGCTGTTCGGTCGTCAAGCTGCCGTCCGTCTCGTCCGCAAGTCGCTGCTCCTTCTGCCGCTTGTGACTCAGTTCATCCAGGAACGAGTTCTGCTTGCGTTGCTCCCGCATATCCACACCAGCACGATAGCCGCGGCCGTAGAGCAGATTCACATCCAGTCGCTTGGCGTACAACGGATTGAGATCGGCACTCGTGTCTTCACTGGCTTCCCAGTCGAACTGGAAGATCTTGGAGAACTTCTCGCTGGCCTTCACCACCTTCTTCTTCTTCACTTTCTTGCCCAGATACTCGTTCTTCAGCGCTTCAAGCGCCTTCGCCTCATTCGGATCCAGAAGAGGGTTGGCTCCCGCATCTTTAGTGGATGATGACGGGACTGCATCACGTCGACTCACGTCTCCCGAGCGCGAGCTGCTGGACGCTGCACTGGTCCGCGAACTGCCGTATCTTCCGCCTCGAGCGTCCCGGTCCCGGTCCCGGTCTCGATCGCTCCGCTGGCGATGCAGGAACTGACGCCGCGCCTCTTCCGCCTCCTTGCGCTGCTTCTCCACCTCCATCCGCTTGTTCTCGAGTCTCTCAAGTGCGTCCTTTTGGCGTTGCGCCTTGGAGCGGAACGTGGCTTTGGGGGCCGCTGCAGCGGGCACGGAGGAAGCTTCACCGATCTTCATCGGTAGCTTCCGTCCACTGGAGACGCCTGGTTTATCGTCCTTCATCGTAGAAGACGTCGCATCAGCGTCCTTTGGCGCCGCAGACGCCGCCTTCCGCTCGGCCGCGCGCTTCTCGGCGCGTTCTTCCGCCAGCTTCGCGATCTTCGCGACGCGCTCTGCCTCCTGTCGCTGCTCCTCGTCCAGCTCTTTCACGGCTGAGCGAGACCGCGAGCGACGACTACGGTGAGAGGGGACGCGGGAGCTGCCGCCCCGACGACGCTCGGCAGAGCGGGAACGGGGTGACGGCGAGCGCGAGCGCCGCCGCTTCCTCGGATGGTCGGCCATTGCTTTGCTTCGTTGCTTGAGCTGTTCGCAAATGAGGTCATCGAGGGAGTTTTGAGGACTTCACCTCATGTAACGAGGCGAGTGAACTCATTTAAATATCCAGCTTACAACAAGGAGGAGACGAATCTGCGACGGTGTCAGGGGTCTCCGTTTCTGACTATTTTCGTCAACTTACCTAGCACATGCATCTCCCTATTTCATTTATCCAATACAGCTAAAATGCATACTTAATCAAAACCCCAACTGATACCGGAATCAGAGGACCAGCACGGCTACTGCCACCGTCCTCACGCGATTTGCGCCGTTACGCCCGCAGTTAATCAAGCGACAAGCGCGGCAAAGGCTTCCTGTATGGCGCCGTCGTGCCCTTCCTGCCGGGCGCCTGCCTCAGCAGGCATGCGCTTCTGCGCTCTGTGCGGCTTCCGCTTCCCGGGGGAGGCGTCCAAGCCGGCCGTGGTCCTCAGTACGCGGGCGCTGGGGAGCTCCTCCTCTTCTTCTTCCGCGACGCGGTCAGGTCGACGACATGCGCAGCCGAAGGAGAAGAAGAAGAAGAAGGACAAGGACAAGAGCGCCGATAACCACAAAGAGGCGGCCGAGGTGGTGGCCCCGCCTGCCGCCACGGGGGACGAGGCGGCGTCCATCTACAAACGCATGCTGGCGGCTGTGCGAGGCGCCAATCGCGACAACGACGAGGTGGTGACGGCCTTCAAACGCGACTGCAAGCAGTTCGGCCAGGGCGAATTGCGCGCGCGCGTCTTCTACGAGCGTCTGGCCACGTATTTCGGCAGCGAACTCATGCTGGAGCACATGCTGCCACAGCTCGCGCAGCTTATCCCAGACGACAAGAAGCGCAAGAAGCTCGTCAAGGCGCACGCCAAGCACAAGGCCCAAGGCGGCTCCACCGCGTCTACCGCCACGCATTCTACTAATGTCTCAACGCCAAGTACCGGCACTAGTAGACAACCAAATGGACGTCGACCGGTGTCCACCACGGGCGTGCTAACCTCCGCGGCAGGCGAGAATCCGCCGCCGCGCTCTCGTACTTCGGGCGACCGTCGACCGTACTCAGCGTCCGAGCTTCTTCGGCGCGACAGCATCAGCAGCGACACGTCCAGCAACGCCAGCGGAGAGATGGTGCCTTCCTCATCGGCGTCGTCGGCGTCCGCTCGACTGACGATGAGTCGATACGCGGACAATCCCAAGTGCGCCATCTGCAGCGAGGCCTTCGAGCTGAAGCGTCGGCGCCATCGCTGTCGTAAATGCGGAGCAAGCGTGTGCCACTCGTGCTCGCCAGCCAGGATGCTCATCTCGCCCGAGCAGGTGGCCAGCGACAGCATGAAGAAGAAGTACGACCCGGCGCATCCACAGCGCGTGTGCACAATCTGCGCGCCGATCCTGCAGTGCTTCCAGGACGGACTCAACACTCAGTACGCCAACTGCCACAAGGAGAACCCCCACGAAGCCAAGACGCGACTGCACTTGCCGTACAGCCGCTCGCTTGAGAGCGCGTGTCGCTCGGCCGCCGACATCTTGGGCAACTTCTTCCGACCGGACTTTGGCGCCGACAGCGACCGCTATATCCCCGTGAGCTTCCTCAAACGTGCCCACGGCATCGCCTTCCTCACGGTCATCAAGGCCGGACTGCTCATCACAGCCAAGATGGGCACGGGCATCGTGGTCGCCAAGCTGGACGACGGTTCGTGGTCGGCGCCTTCAGCTATCGGCACGGCGGGCATCGGCGGCGGCCTCGAGGCTGGCGGCGAATTGATCGAGTTCATGATCATCATGGGCTCCAAGAACGCCGTCAAGGTCTTCCATCGCACGCAGGTGAACGTGGGCGGAGCACTCAGCGTGGCTGTGGGACCGTACGGCCGTGACGCGCTGGCCCAGGCGGCCGCGAGTCGAGGGGGCTTCAACGCCAACTTCAGCTACTCGCACAGTCGCGGTCTCTTCGCCGGCATCTCGCTGCATGGCGCCGTCATCACAGCGCGATCCGAGATGAACAGCAACTTCTACGGCCAGAAACTCACGCCCGAGGAGATCCTGGGAGGCGCCGTGCAGCAGCCACGTGCCGCGCAGTGTCTATATGACGCCATCGACCAGGCAATGGAAGGCGTCGCTCAGTTCGATGCCGCTGGAGGAGCACATGGCCGCGCGTCGGCGGCGGCGGCAGCTCAAGGACCTTGCAGTTCCTGTCGCTGCGAGCTGTTCGTGGCCAAAGCCTTCTCGAAGAAATGCAAGACATGTGCGCATGTACACACCGTCACGTCGTAGCGCAGATCCCCGAGGGAGCGGAGGAGGAAGCCGCGGCGGCGGAAGAGCGAGGAAGCAGACACTCTGCTATAAGAGAGTTGCACATATTAACGACATGCTATGCAATGATACGATCATTTGCGTTATGCAGTTTGATACCCACCTTTCCATCACGGAGGATTGTAGCAACATGGCGGGCGGCAACATGGGCGTGGCGCTGGTGACGGGAGGCAGTCGCGGCATCGGCTTCGCGGTGGCGCAGCAGCTGCACCGCTGCGGCTGGCAGGTGGCCGTCACGTCGCGCGAGCTGTCGCGGGCGCGGCAGGCGGCGCAGGCGATCGCCCCCGATGTGCTGCCCATTGCGTACAGCTGTCCGACGCGTGGCGATGGCGATGCTGCTGCCGAAGCCTCGCGCGTGGTGACGCAGGTCTCCGAGCAACTTGGCGCGGGCGTATCTGCGCTGGTGAATGCGGCGGGCGTGTCCAAGGACAGTCTGTTGCTGCGGCTACGCGACGAACAGCTGGACGAGTTGCTGCTCACGAACCTCGTGGGGCCTGTGCACATGTGCAAGGCCGTGGCCAAAGGCATGATGCAGCGACGTCAAGGCAGCATCGTCAACATCGGCAGCGTCGTTGGCGCGGCGGGCAACGTGGGTCAGGTGGCCTACAGCGCGTCCAAGGCAGGACTCGTTGGCGTCACCAAGTCGCTGGCCAAAGAGTTCGGCAACCGCAACATCCGCGTGAACCTCGTGGAGCCCGGCTTCATCGCCACGGACATGACGGCCGCTATGGCGGATGCTGCACGCGAGCGGGTGCTGAGCAACATTCCACTGGCTCGACTTGGCAGAGCGGAGGAGGTCGCGCAGCTTGTGGCGTTCCTGGCGAGCGACTCTGCGTCCTACATCACTGGTCAGTGCATCCGCATCGACGGAGGCCTCGTCATCTAGGTCACAAGATACGATGGCGCATGCAGCTGCGAGGCTAATTAATGAGGGAACACCGTTGCTCTTGTCTGTGTCTGGTGTACTGCATTGCTGTGAGGTCAGGTGCTGGAAGGAGAGGTTGAAGACTGGACAGACACGAACGATGGCTACGACTGGGGCCGGGATGTGAACTGCGTGGGCGGTCTGGACTCTGCTGCGGCGTTCTGTCAAGATCGATGGCATCGCGCGACACAACGCGAGTGAGAATCATGCCACCTTCATCACAAGAGACATTAGGTGTGATCAACCTTGTCCGATGGGCGGAAAGCGAGCACAGACGGATGGGCAGTCGACCTCCGCTGATGAGCAAGTTGCGCTTCGTTGATCTCCTTGTTCAGCCATGTGATTACTACAATCGCGATCAGATTGTCGACCAAAACAAGCAGCAGATGAGTAAGACGTTGCAGAATGAAAACAAAACTGCTGGGAGCGTGCTGGCAAGTGTACCTTGTTGGTTGGACGCCAGTAGCTTGTTGCTGTCCTCCAGCTTTTGGCTCAGCTCCTTTACTGTGTCCTGTTGGCGAAAAGCAAGGGGGGCGGTTCAGAGCTCCATTCAACGGCAACAAAGTATCCCCTGGTCGTTACGTACTTTCAGTGTAGCAATGTGCTCCTCGCGCTTGCGAATATCTCCCTTGGTAGACTTGAGTTCCAGCAATGCCTCCTCGCGCTGTAGTTGCTTCTCCTCGACGATCTGAAGGTTCAAGAGCGCCCAGTAGCAGTGAGGTCAGCCCGTGTGAAACAGGACAGACAGACTCTGCATCGCATCGCACCTGTTCTTGCTGCTTGATAATCTTAGCCTTCATCCGCATCTTGGATTTCAACGTCCGATTCTCGTTTTGCATTCGTTCGATAATCTCGTTTCCCTGTATCGCGAACCAAATGCACAAATCCATTAGCAACACCGGATGGAGAAACGAGCATTAGTAGCGTCCAATGAAATACCCACCTTGTTGATCTCCGAGATACTCAGCTCCAGCTTCTGCTGGAGACGCGCGTGGTTATCTCGGTACATCTTGAGCGACTCGTCGACCTCTTCGTTGTGAAGCTTTGCGGATTCCAAGAGATCTGTCGTCTTCTTGCTCACTTCCTCCTTGTCAGCGAGTTGTTGCTGAAGCGCATCGGCGCGCACCTGTAATGCATTGATCTGCTTCTCCTGTTGGAAGACCTTCTGGTCCAGTTGTTTGTTCTGCGTACGTAGCTCGTCCACTTCCTCCGTGAGCGCAGCTTTGCCCTGTCCAAGATCCTTCGACTGCACGCGGAGGTGGTCGATCTGCATTTCGTGCTGATATTTCTGCTTGGTCAGATCCTGCATTAGCGCTTCATTCGCATCTGCTGTTGTCCGAAGCGCTTGTAGCTACCCAAAAGAAAGCACAGGTAAGTCTCACACGAAGCCACTAGCATCAAAGCCTTCGCGAAGCAAGAAGCACGCACCTCTTCCTCATATCTGCCTACTAATGCCTCGATTTTGGCGTTGAGCTCATCCTCGCGTTCCTTGAGCGCGCGTGCTGCGTCCTTGCGCTGTGCGTTAAGTTCGTCTGCGAACTTCATTTTCTCCTGCGAAAGCGTGGACTCCGTCTCGTACCCCAGCGCCGCCAGCTGCTGCTGCAACTTCGCCTCGCTTTCCTGTGTATTCCGGAGGACTTCGCTCGTTTGCTTCAGGGAGGACGACAGCGACCGCCTGTTTGCTCCGACCTGCGCCAAGCGCGCCGCGAGATACGCTTTAATGGCCGCGTCGTTTCCCGGGACAAAATACAGCGACAGGTGCGTCAACTGTTTGAACGGATTGGTCTCCACGATGCTGAACACCGACCGGCCATTGGTATCTGACGTGTTCAGCACCGCCAGATAGCTACACAATGAACAGGATATCGCCAAAGATGAGCGCGCACAGGCCATGCAATCAAAGAAATCGGCATGACCGTCAGCAGAGTGAGCGTACCTCAATGGAACTGGTCCAGCCGACCGCGTCTTCTGCGTGTGCAGGGCCTCTGACACCGTGCTCTTGGCCTCTCTTTCGCGATCCTCTTGTTCTGTCACTTTCTCCCCCTCCTCTTCTTCCTCTGCTAGCTTCTTGCTGTCTTTGAGGCAGCACTGTAGCAGTTCAATGAGGTTCGCTGGGAACGTAGCGAAGTCCACCAAGAGCCGCTGCTGCGCCTTGAGTTCGTGGAACTCCTCCTCCGAGACGCTCCAGAGATACAGGAAGTACGGGTCCACACCGTCGTCGTCTGTGATCTCCACTCGGATCACACGCTCCTTCTGGTTCGTCGCGCTGTTTTGCTGATCAGAGCAAGAAGCCAGGTTCAACCACATCATAGTCAGACGCAACTATTGACAGAACCGAGTGCAGCATGGCGACAGCGCGAGGCATGAGGACGTACGCGCACGCCAGTGAGCAGGCGAATCGTCAAGGGCAGCAGCTTCTCGTCGCGATCCGCGTACTGCACCAGCACGTGGAAGCGCCGGTCGAACAGCGGCGCATCCCTGTCATACTCCTCCATTCTCAACGAAGTATGCTCCGCGCCGTTTTGGCGCGCGTGCACAAAACTCAAATGCCGGACGCCCTTCGCGCAACATCCTTAAAGGGTAACAGAATACCTTCATACAACATTCAGCGGTCGCTTGGTGTTTGTATGCAGCATTCACTCTTGAGCTGAACGGCATCTTGCACTCGCGCATTTGGAATCAAAAGGTCGAAGGAAGGTTGTAGAGAATGCGCGTGGCCTTCGCTTCCTCCATGCATGTGTCTGAGTGCGTCCTCTCGTCTGTCAAGCGCAGTCTCGACAGCATTGCATCAGCGAGGCCGCGGTGGGGTCGGCAAACAGCGGTTTACAACAATGAGGCAATTGAATGAGGTGATCTACGTGAACAAAAAGAGTATATTTGTGCATGTGATCCAACCTTGTGCCTACAAGTTCTCTTCTAGCTAGCTGGCAATTTATTGGGTGCTCCGCAGGCGACGGCTGCCAGCCTGGGTGCTCGCATCAACCTCGCCTCCAGCTGAAAGGTCCACGCTACCTCCGATGCCCGCGCTAACGCCGCCGCTCGCTGACAGACCAGCGGTGCCACCGATGCCGACACTCACACCCAAACCAGCACTGCCACCGATACCAGCATCAACTCCAACGCTCAACCCCAAGCCAGTATCAATAGTGACTCCTGCGCCAGCCGAAATGTCGGCGTCGCCGTCCCCGCCAGCACCAACCCCGCCTGTCACGTCGCCGCCGGCCGAGATGCCAGCCTTTCCGCTGACGCCACCGTCAACACCGCCGTCCACGCCGCCGTCCACGCCGCCGCCAATGCTGCCAGAGATGTCGCCGCCGGCCGAGATGCCAGCGCCACCGTCAAGGCCGCCATCGACGCCACCGCCAATGCTGCCCGACACGTCGCCGCCGGCCGAGATGCCAGCCTTTCCGCTGACGCCACCGTCAACACCGCCGTCCACGCCGCCGCCAATGCTGCCAGAGATGTCGCCGCCGGCCGAGATGCCAG
>MBAC02000850.1:0-13085 GCA_001712635.2 Nothophytophthora sp. Chile5
TGCAGTTGGGTGTTCGGCGCAGAAAAAACAGTAGTCGACTATTCCGATCCGAAATGATGATGCCAATTAACACAGAAAGTGTACATGTAGTCGAGCAATCAATGGATGTCGGCGCAAAAAAAACCGTTGTTGGCTCCTCCGATCTGAAATGATTACGCCAATATCTTTCATTCAAGATAGAACACGTAGCAATCATTTCCTTGCGGAAGAAGCAGGACAGTAGGTATCCGTTTCGAAAGTCAAGTAACTTATATCAAACTTGGATGAACCAAAAGCAGTGAAAAAAGCGGCCTCCAAAGGTCTCCCTCGCTTTACAGACGATGTTACTTATACAAATCACCATCAGTCGATAGAAATGAGCAATACTGTCACTTTCGTAGACACATCCATACCACTGCATGGCATTATCGAAAACGCAAAATCCACGAAAAACGCGCTGAAAAAAGCGGAAAGTATTGAGTTGAATGAATTTTGTACCCGTTTACACATGGGGTCCTCCGTCAAACAATATTGATTGGCGAAGTATCAATCGAACCATATCGAAACACTCCTTAATTACGGACATATTTGCTAAATATGGGTCCGAACGGCAAATAGCTTACTCGAGTGGCGGTGCGACGGTCTTGGGCCTCGAGTCGAGTCCCTACGACTGTATGTGTGGCGCTTGACCGGTCCCGGAAAGCCCAGCCGGTCCTATCCGTCTCTTGCTCGGTCTCAGGAACCCTGCATGCTCTCCGAGGGTGCAGCAGACACCCTATCAAAGCCGTCGCTACCGTCCAAGGTTTCTCTTCGGCCGCTCTCGAGACTGCCATGTGACTGGCTGGCATGGCGATGTCCAACTCGAACAGCGAGGACCATCACCACCACAAGCAGCATGGCGACGCCGACGCCGATGGACAGGACCAGAGGCAGCAACGTCCTGCCGCGGGACGACGACGACCCGACACGGGCCACCTCCTCGCCGTTCTGCCAAGCCACCACCTGCCGAAGTTGAGCAGATCGAAGCCGTGCCAGTCCGTGAGAGCGCAACGAGGCTGCAAAGTCGTCGATCTGGCTGTCATTCCCATCGGTGACGTTTGTCGAGTTGCTGGTCGTGGCGAGGTCGTTGACCGGTGTCTCATAGACTTTGAGGAACGCTTCAAAGGCCGACACCACGTTTTGGCGGAGTGTGATGTCCACCAAGACGTAGCTGGCACCCCATGGCCTCTCCTTCAGCGACTCCGGAGTCTCTACCGACCGCTCTGTACACACCATTTCGCTTTCCGCACCATCCAGCGACGACACACTAGCAGCTGCTGTGAGGAATCCACGTAGCCCGGTAGCCAAGGCGTTCAAGACTTCGTCGTTGAACATGCTGGCAGTGTATCCCTCGAGCTCCATCGCCAGCTCCAGGTAATCTGTTGGCGTATCCTTGCTGCCACAGCGGTCGCTCCCTCCAGCGGCAGTTTGACCCGCGTAGCACTTCTTGCAGACAGGTTGACTGCCTTTGCAGGAGAATCCAGCCGCACATTCACACGCGAGACACGGACTGGCGCCGCCGGCGGAGTGGAACCCTTCAGCGCATTGCATACAGTCGCCTTTCATGGTGGCAGCACCCGGTGGAGCCGCGCTGCCTGTCGGGCACATGGCTGGCTGACACTGAGCCTCCCCACCGGGAGAGAATAAGCCGACGCTGCAGGGTACGCACTGGCCGTCCACGCTAAATGCGCCTGAAGGCGACGCGGTGCCCGGGATACAAAGTGTGGCCTCACACTGGGCGCCACCACCAGCCGAGAACGAGCCAGCAGGACACTCAACACAGGAGTCGAGAGCGCTGGTGGCTCCAGCGTCACTGGAGGCCCAGCCAACCGCACATTCCACTGGCAGACAGGGGTGACCGCCTCCTGGGGAGTAGAAGCCAGAGACGCAGACAGAGCAGCTTTCGGTAGGAGTTGAGGCGCCTTCGACCGATCCGGAGCCTGGAGCACACTCTGTTGGCGTGCACTGCATGCTGCCTCCATGGGAGAAGGACCCTGGGGGACATGCAGAGCAACTGCCATTGATCGACGTTGCGCCCGGGGCTGCAGCCCAACCAGGCGCACAAGTGGTGGGGCTGTCGCACTGCATAGCACCTCCAAGTGAGAAGAATCCGCCGTCACAGAGCTCGCAGGCGTTCTCGAAGTGCGTCGCACCTTCTGGAGCCGCCGAACCAGGTGGACAGTGGGTTGCCAGGCAGAACGAGCCATTGCCGATGCTGTACATTCCCGCTGAGCAAAGCAAGCACGACGTCCCGGCCTCATTTGGCTCGTAACCAGCTTCACACGGTGGTAGAGCACACAGCGACGCGTTGCCTTCCGAGGTCATACCCCGTGGACACTCGATACAGTCGGTGAGAGGATTGGAGGCGTTTTGAGTGGGGTGGAAGCCAACGGGACACGTCGTAGAGGCACACGGCTGTACCCCACCAGGCGAGAACGTCCCCAGTTCACACGGGGAGCAATCGAAGGCGGTGGAAGCTGCAGTGTTAGGTTCTGTCCCAGGAGAGCAGTTCATTGGCTTGCAATACGCGGCTTCGTCACTGACGGCCGCACAAGAGACACAAGCCTCGGTGCCTGGGGCGTGAATATCATTCTCCGACGTGCAGTTCGCTGGGTAAACGCAGTTGGACACGATACCCGAAGACCAAGAGCCGTAAGCACACCTGGTGCATTTCTGTGTGGGTGTCTCGTAAAAATGCCCGGGATCGCAGCGGAGCCAAGCGTCTACCTCCTCCGTATCGTGGGTTTCTGAGCCCAAGGCGGCCATCGAAGGCGTGGCTTCCGCGCTTGAGAACCCCTCATCTCCCGTCGGTGACAACTCGACGGAGCCGGAACTGCTGCTGTTTCTGGCGTTGGATGCCGCGACACCGAACAAACAGAAGACCACGAACGTCAACGTCATGGATCTCAGCCCCATGCACTGGGGCACTGGTCAGCCAGGGCAATTGTCAGCTTGGGCACGAGGGAAGCCTCGAAGAAGGGCTAAAGATAGTGCGTCTGCATCAGAGGCTCGCCCGTTTCGACGACTGCTGCGCCATCGCCTCACGCTTGAAAGGCCTCGCATCGGCTGGCATTCGTGGCGAATGGGTCCCGCCTGCATGTGCAGTCCGACGAGGTGTTGGTCCAACAATTTGAACTGTTCATCAACTTGAAGTTGAAGCAGTAGCTCACGCTAAGTACGAACATCAAATCCACATACAAAATCCTATATATTGGGACGATCGCAAGAATCGGCCTCACAATACCGGTAGCCTAACGAAATAGTGGCCCCTCCACGTTGAAGAGCTGATTATGAGTGCACCCACTCCACCAAGCGCACTTCTTGCTGGACAAAGGCGTCTGCAACATTATGGTGGTGCAGCTGTACGTTCCTTCGCGCTCCCTATGCTCTGCCCAAAAGAATTTATGCAAGCAATCCAATAGCGTAAGGACATCTTGCGGCAAAATAATAGCACCAGATTTTTCCAGTCGGAGATTCAGGGTTTGGTCGCGTGATACAAACGCGAAGAGGTTCTACACTCGGCGAATCCTTCCAGACGAGTACAGACTGATAAAAGGATCCTGATCACGACGTTGCTTCAGTTGCTCCGGCTCACAGTTCATCCAAATTTTGCTGTTTGGAAGGCACGTTGACGTTGTGTTGTTGGCTACAACTTGAAGCCACATCCAGCTAGAAGGCCTGAATTCCATTGCTATCCTCGTCATGGATACACTTCACGTCAAAAGCCAGCAGTATAACTACGTGTAAGCTTACCGGTATCTTTCCAAGCGAACTGTGGATGTGATTTACGAAAGGATTTTCTTAAATCCTTTCGTAAATCCTAAATGAGGGTTCAGCATAAAGTGGCATAATGGGCACAATAGTACATGCAGTTCACTATAGTCTTCTATATTTAGAGATTCAGGATACCCGCTGTGCATAGCCAAAAGAAGATAATGGAAGGCACGAGAATCTGCCATCACTGTCGAAGTGTACACTACTCCATCAAATTGAAGATGGAAAGCGTCCATAATGCCAGGCGGAATAGCTTCACTCGCGTCTCGCCCGTCACCTTCTCGGGCGACAAGCGGCAAGCGGCGCATGTGCATGTGCAAGTACTGTATTGGAGTCTGTAGAGGCGCCACTCTTCAGATGGACGTGCGTGTTTCCCTGCTTCCAGTCGCCCACTGTCGTCGGAGAAAAGGTTGACTGGAAATGCTCAGTTGGGTACAGTCGCTACGGCTTCCCTTGCTTCTCTCCGACAGCGCAAGGTCCGATGGGCACTCACTCATTCCTCGATTCCTCCAGCTCCACACAAGCGGACCACAGCTCTTAACCACAGACCAGCGCTATCGAGATGGCGAACTGCTCGGTGGGCGTCCCCGACTGCCAATTCGCCGACCCTGGCGAGGCCTGCGCCAACTACTATGGACTGTACACGAGCGTGCAGTCGTCCGAGTGGCTGCTGGTGCTCGCGTTCCTCATCATGGCCGTCATGGCCTTCTACATCGGCGCCAACGACGTGGCCAACGCCTTCGGCACCAGCGTGGGCTCCAAGGCCATCAGTGTCAAGTGGGCCTGCATCCTGGGCGGCCTCGCCAACTGGCTGGGCGCCGTCACCTTGGGGTACGGCGTATCCGACACGATCCAGACCGCCATCTCCGACGTCCGCGACCCGGAATGCTGGGCCTGCAGCTACTGCAACAGCCAGATGGACGTGTTCGGGATCGGCATGTTCGCCGCCTTGATCGGCGCCTCCATCTTCATGTTACTGGCCACATTCACCGCCATGCCCGTCAGTACGACGCACGCGATCATCGGCGGCGTCATGGGCGTCACGATCTTCTCCGTGGGCGGCGGGTGCTTGAACTGGGACTTCGTGAACGGGCTCTCGGGCATCTTCGCGACCTGGCTCATCTCTCCCATCCTCTCTGGCGTCATCGGCATCCTCATCTACTTGGCGACCAATTACACCATCATGTCGTCCAAGAATCCGTCCCGCAACGCGATCCTGTCGCTCCCGATCTTGTATGGCGTGTGCACGTTCATGGTGGTGCTCATGATCCTGCTGCAGTCGCAAGCCACCAAGCACGACTTGGAGCGCGGCTACATGGTGCTCATCAGCGTCATCGCCATGCTGGTGGTGGGCATTCTGGTGCATATCCTCTTGGTGCCGGAGGTGAAGAAGCGCATGCCTTCGGTCACGGGCAAAGCGCTGTTCGAAGCGCATGACTTTGATGACAAGTACGACAGTGACGATCCGGCGCTGATGCAGACTCCGTATGACGAAGAGAACTGTCGAGAAGGCTCCGATCTGCGCGTCCGCCGCACCTCCTCCTCCAGTATCGTAAGCGAGACGGACGCAGAGCTCATCAAGGAGCACAAGAGGCTATCGCCCGACCAATTGGACGCCATGTCCGTGTTCCGCTACCTGCTGGTGATGGTGGCGACGCTCGAATCCTTCGCACACGGAGCCAATGACACCGCCAACTCCACCGGCCCAGTCAGCGCCATCTACAACGTCTACGACAAGGGACTGGACTCGTGCGACACGAGGGAGACGCCCGTGTGGATCATGGCCGTCGCCGGCTTCTTCGTGTGTGTGGGCATCCTGGTGCAAGGCCATCTCGTCATGAAGACCATTGGCTCTCGGATCTCCGTCATGGACATGCACCGCGGCTTCGCGATGGAGTTCTCGTCCACGGTCACCGTCGTGATCTCCACGTTGCTCAAGCTGCCGGTGTCCACGACGCATTGCCAAGTCGGCTCCGTGCTGCTGGTGAGTCTCGTGTCTATCGGCTGGCGCAACGTCTCCTTCCCCATGATGGGCAAGATCGTGGCGAGCTGGTGCATCACGCTCCCCTTCGCGGGCTTCGTGGGGGTCCTCTTGACCATGATCTTCCGCTCCTCCATCATCGCCTACGACCGCCTCATCTTCCAGTAGACAACGCAGCGAGATAAGACAACGAGATGCAGGTTATATAATCTAATATATAGGGAGAAGAAACCCGACGGTGCCGAGCAGCAGCCGAGATATCGCAGTGCGTCGGCTACTAGTGCCGCTGCTAGTGGTCGTTCCGGTGGCGGCTTTGCCAGTGCCAGTCGCGCTGGAGCTGCCGCTGGCCTTGGAGCTGCCGCTGCTCTTGGAGCTGCCGCTGCTCTTGGAGCTGCCGCTGCTCTTGGAGCTGCTCGAATGCTTGCCACTACCAGGTGTACCTGACGTACTGCTAGACGTGGAACCGCTCGCATCCTTGCCTGTATCAACTGCATCCGACGGGCTGCTGGACGTGGAGCTACCGCCATAGGAGCTAGGAAACTGCACTTCACTCCCAGAGCCGCTCGGTTCGCTGTAGCCATCCAGGAAGCTAGCGGAAGCCGCGAGGTTGCACACGACAACGGGATCTGGACACGTGAGGTACCCCGTGAAGCCTGGGACAGTGAGCTTCGAGCCTTTCACGGTGCAGTTGACGTGGACGTCATCCAGCGTCGCGCTCCGTGGGATCGTGAGCTGCACCACGACAGAGCTGCCATTCTCTCCAGCATCGCCACTGATTAGACAGCGCATGTCGTAGCATCCGGTCTGGCGACGAATACTTGGCGTCCAACCCGTGGAATCCGAGCTCCGAAGCGAGGTGGGTGTGCACTTACAGGTGGGGCAATACGTCTCGCCGAACATGTTGATAGCTGTAGTCCCCACCTTCTGGAGGTTCGCGGAAACGGTGCAGTCACCTCCTGCGAAGCCGACGTTGAGCGGACAATAGTCGGCAAAAGTGTTGACCCCGCCTTTCGTCGGATCTGCTGGGAAGTACTGATATTCGGGCGAGATGACCTGCGCCTGGGTGCTCAGGGAGCACACAGACCGCGACGTGGCGTCCACGGAACAGCTCTCGGCCACGTCTTTCGTGCAGAAGTGGTCGGCCTCCAACGGCACTTGTGTCGCTGGGTTAATGCACTTTTCAGTAGCGAAGGCGCAACCTCGTTGCTCCCCGAAGAACAGTCGTTGAGCCGTAGATTCATTGACACGATACCAGCCTGAGTCTTCGAAGAAGGAGAGGGTGAGAGCGCTGAAGACGTTGTGGAAGCTGTCGACTGCCGTCATGTACTCCGGTTCAAACACCCGCTCCTCCCAATGCGAGCCGAGGCACCCACTGTCCTGGGATTCCAGCTCCGCGCCCTCCAGCGTCGAGCAGTTGAAGTGCTTCTGTGCGAACGCACGCACACGCGGCGTCACCATCTTGGCCACCACGTGATCTCGCTCCGTGGAATACTGGATCGTCGTGTTCGCAGGCTGGACGTAGTAGCTGATAGCGCTGCCGTTCGGACACGTGCCGTTCGAATACGTCGGCGGGTTCCCAGTTGCATCTCTCGGGGTTCGAGGGGTGCCATCTTCAAAGCGCATGAGCGGGAAGAACCGCGCTGAGAAACCCAAGGCATGCGTGAACTCGTGCAGTGCCGTGGCCACTTGACGCTCGTAGTTGGCTGGGTCTGTACTGAGTTTCCCAGGGCAGAAGTTGACCATCCCGAAGGTAGGACGGTCGAATTGGTCTTGCTGACAGGTGGAGGCGTACGCCAGCGTCCTCCCGCTATAACAGGAGGACGTGTTCACTGACATCACGTAGATGAGGAAGTCTGTGTTGGCGACACCATTGCCAGCAGGTGAGACGGTGCAGTTCCCGTTGGTGCATTTTGCAGCCGGACAAGTGGCGCAGTATTTCAACGAAGCGAAGTGGTCGTCTGGAATGGGCATCTCCAGACACATCTCGCTCGCCTCGATGGAGTGGCACACACGAGGCGTGGTGCTCCAATAGCTGGTGCACCAGCGTTGCGCTGTGAGGTTGCCTTGTACTGGGACGACCTGAAGTGCCTGGCGGATGCGGCCGATAGCGTCTTCAACGACTTGGACGACTATCGAGCGTGAGGCGGCCGGTAACTGACTCAGACTTGCCTCGTGGTAGTACGGCGTCATTCGGATGGGCTGGAAGGCGTCGACTGCCAGCTCTCGGTGGGTCTCGAAAGTCTCCTTGCCATTGTCGTGCAGTCTCCGCTGCCGCTCAGCCACCAGGAACGGATGGTTGACGGCGTATTCCTGGTGCCCGGTAGTGTGTTTATGGTCGAGCGAGTCATGGATGCAGGCGTGGATCAACTGGAAAGAGACGAGCAGGAACAGCGGAGCCAGAGCACACCAACCCGTTGAAAGCCCCACCATTTTTGACACAGCTGGAGTCTAAAAGGAGGGTCGACGTGTCCGTTGCCGCTCGATTGGGAAATGCCCCGATGATGTGCGGCTTGCCATCTCTCCGATCGACATTTCGAGGAGCAAGCGATGACATCGGCTCTGGCCAGATCGCTCTCAGGCACGCGTCGAGTTGAGAGCTATCTTTGCGGACTTTGGCGGCTAAACTTGGCTTCTTGACGCCCGTGCTGGGAATTCTAAAGTGGTTGTCAACATGAGACGATCCATTCACGTCCATTTTAGAATTATTCAACGCTCTTATCCGACTCGCCAAGTATCTTCACTCGATTCACTCGAGAACCTCGCGGTCTGCAGAGCCCGACCAGACCCACCGGTGCGCGCGACCTCCTGTCCAGCCGCGTCGTCCAGGTTTAGACGCTCCATTCTTTCCGCGATCTCAAGGTCGATCTCTTGACACGAACGCAGCAGCAACTCCGTGAATTGACCCACTTTCCTCTGGCAGCCGCTGAAGTGCAACGGCACAATTCGCGAACACGTCTGCACCATGGTCGAGGGGGAGCCAGTATCAGAGTCACTTGGCGCCGGATACGCGACGCTCCAGCCCACTTCGTCCGAGCTGATGCCATTGAACTCCCCCTCTGCCTCGGAAAGCCCACGCCACACCACGATCATCCGTGCTTCTTCAATGTACCGTCGTGTCACGAAATGGGTCACCAGCGTCGCATCCTCGCCCGACTCTCGTGGACAGCGGACCCGGAATTTCACGGCCATTGCATTCTTCGGGTCCTTCACCTTGTCGTAGTGCTCGCGATCCACCTGTCGATGCGGCACAGCCGCCAACTCCCATATAGCGTCACACGTTTGCTGGAAGTCGAGGGGGACGCGTAGCAAGTCCACGTTCTCGTAGAACTCCGTGTCGCCCTCCTGCTTGCGCACCGGACTGAAACTCTTAACGGCAGCCGGCGTTAATGGCGTGCCACACGTGCGGAAGATCGAGTCTGTGCGTCTGCAAACGGCATCCAGTTCCCCCAGATACGTATCGAATAGCATATCGTCGCTCGGTTCCAGCCGCGCTCTCTTCTCAGGATGCATCGAAGCACTATCACTCAGTCTCTCGCGACGCAGTCGCTTGCTTAGCACACGCTCTAGATCCTGGATCAGTACAGCGTGACTGCCCACCGCAGCTTGCAGGCGTCTCTGCTGCGTCTCGGCCAATAGTCGACGCTCTTTCTGTCGCATCGCAATGACCTTCCACGCCGAAGATGCAATGATGCCGCCTGTGTCATCTTCCAGCGTCTCCAGATCCGACTGGGCCTTCCGGAGCGCCTGCAACTCCTCCGAAAGCTGCGCTTCCTGATGCAGCAGCGTTTGTCGTTCGTCCTTCCGTCTCCGGCGATAGGCGTCGCGCCGCTCGCCTGCTTTTGCATGGCGAACCGCCTGCTTGTCGGCATCCAGAGACTGCAGCAGCGCGTCCGTGTCTTCCAGCAGGAGATTCCCGTCCACCGTCTCCAGCTGCAGCCCGTCCGCGTCCGCATCCGCGTCGTGGAGAAAGCCCGTCAGTGCCGCAAGCAGCGCCGCGTCCTCCGCCATTTTACTCTGTGTGATGTGGGAATAGACGAATGAAAAACCCAGTGTTTACACCGCGTAGCTCTTGACGAGATGGGTGTTTGGGTTTTATGAAGGTGTAGGGGTGTTCTGAAGATATTTACACGCACGTGGTTGGCTGAAAATATAAGTGGAAGAGAGTACCATCATTCTGCTGACACTTTACCTCACAGAGTGAATGTAAATGTGACATTAACCTGTTCGCCAGCATCATTTGGGCAAAATGGAGGACGCAGCGTTCCTCGAAGAAGTGGCGGAGTTCCTGGACTCGTTCGACGTGCCGACGTTCCCACCAGCGTTTCTGGAGGCGGAGAACAGTCTTATGGGTGCCGAGGGGCCTTCCGCGAGCTCCGGAGCAGCCATCGCGACGACATTTGCCTCGGACGGAGCTGCTCCAATCGGCCGGAAGAAGACGAAAACCAAGCAGCTGAAGGCCAAACGTAACACCACTCCATCGGATCGAGAGCTCCACAAGGCCAAGGACCGCAAGCGGCGAAACGAATATCGCGAACGACAGAAAATCGAGCGTGAGTCGCTGCAACGCCAAGTCGGAGATCTGTCTGCGGAGCTGGAACAAGTGCAGAAGATCAAGGAGAACGAAGAGAAGGAGGCAGACGACCTGATGCTACCGATCTTGGCTTGGAAGACGATTGCCAAGCGACAGTTGGAGGGACGATTGGCATCTGAGACGCAGCAACGGAAGCTCCAGTCGGCAGTAAGAGCTCGCGCCGCCTTGATCGAGGACTTGAGTGGTTTGGTGCTCAAGCGGCTCAGTGAAGGCGACCTGATTGTGAGTCGTGGCTTGGGCGAGTCTTCCTTTGGACAAAAGAGGATCCGACTGGAGCCTGCCGATACCGCCATCTTCGAGGCGTATCTCCAAGGTCTGAACACGATCTACGCGCAGACGGAGGAGGCCTTCCGAGCTTACGGAATGGATGCCATGCTCGACGATGCCACAGTGAACACCAAACAAGCGTGGCAACACGACGGCAAAACGGGGTGTTTCCAGTTCGTGAGCAAGCAACTGATGCCCTTCAGCTTTAAACAAACCTGTCAGTCCCTTCGGCACGTGGCGGTAATGCAGCACCGCCAGACAGACCGGGAACTCTACTACGACGTGGAAGACCCAGAGACCACCATGGCCTTAAAGTATCGCATCACCAGTCGCCAGACGTCCGGCAGAGTCATGTCAGTCGTGCTGCGCGTCGTGGCCCGTCGCTTCGAGGAAAGGGATCGCGTCGTGACCATCTGGAGGTCGTTCACGGAGGGCGAGGGGGTGTTTACGGGCATGCATTCGGACGAAACGGGGTGGTGCGTTGCGAAACCTTCAGCGACCTCCTCAGCAGAGAATACTCTGCTTGAGATGTGCATCCGCAATGTGCCGATGCATTTTCGGAGTACGGCGACACTGGAGCCGGCAGTGGAGCAGTTCACGGACTTGGTGCTCAATTCGGGGACGGAAGATTCGGCGGAGATCACGGGTATGCTGGAGAAGCTTCTTCTTGCCGACGCGTAGGGGAGCACGTCCATAGATCTCTTGTGTACAACCTAAAACGTTATTCAAATTGACTCCTGTGTTTGCGATTCCACAAGGAGCCATCCGTCCGAAGCGTCCAATGTGGTGTCCATTATGCGAACGGCAACATGAAACCCAGTTGCATGACTTAATCTGGGACAAACTCAGGACATATGTACTGAGTATTCGTTTGCTTGCAAACGTAACATTTCAGAAAGAGGGTTGAAAGGTGGACAGGAATGGATGCTGAGTTCCTCGAAGAAGTGGCGGAGTTCCTGGACTCGTTCGACCTACCAGCGTTCCCCACAGCTTTCCTAGAGGCGGAGAACAGTCTTGTGGGTGCCGAGGGGCCTTCCGCGAGCTCCGGAGCAGCGATCGCGACGACATTTGCCTCGGACGGAGCTGCTCCAATCGGCCGGAAGAAGACGAAAACCAAGCAGCTGAAGGCCAAACGTAACACCACTCCATCGGATCGAGAGCTCCACAAGGCCAAGGACCGCAAGCGGCGAAACGAATATCGCGAACGACAGAAAATCGAGCGTGAGTCGCTGCAACGCCAAGTCGGAGATCTGTCTGCGGAGCTGGAACAAGTGCAGAAGATCAAGGAGAACGAAGAGAAGGAGGCAGACGACCTGATGCTACCGATCTTGGCTTGGAAGACGATTGCCAAGCGACAGTTGGAGGGACGATTGGCATCTGAGACGCAGCAACGGAAGCTCCAGTCGGCAGTAAGAGCTCGCGCCGCCTTGATCGAGGACTTGAGTGGTTTGGTGCTCAAGCGGCTCAGTGAAGGCGACCTGATTGTGAGTCGTGGCTTGGGCGAGTCTTCCTTTGGACAAAAGAGGATCCGACTGGAGCCTGCCGATACCGCCATCTTCGAGGCGTATCTCCAAGGTCTGAACACGATCTACGCGCAGACGGAGGAGGCCTTCCGAGCTTACGGAATGGATGCCATGCTCGACGATGCCACAGTGAACACCAAACAAGCGTGGCAACACGACGGCAAAACGGGGTGTTTCCAGTTCGTGAGCAAGCAACTGATGCCCTTCAGCTTTAAACAAACCTGTCAGTCCCTTCGGCACGTGGCGGTAATGCAGCACCGCCAGACAGACCGGGAACTCTACTACGACGTGGAAGACCCAGAGACCACCATGGCCTTAAAGTATCGCATCACCAGTCGCCAGACGTCCGGCAGAGTCATGTCAGTCGTGCTGCGCGTCGTGGCCCGTCGCTTCGAGGAAAGGGATCGCGTCGTGACCATCTGGAGGTCGTTCACGGAGGGCGAGGGGGTGTTTACGGGCATGCATTCGGACGAAACTGGGTGGTGCGTTGCGAAACCCTCACCGACCTCCTCAGCAGAGAATACTCTGCTTGAGATGTGCATCCGCAATGTGCCGATGCATTTTCGGAGTACGGCGACACTGGAGCCGGCAGTGGAGCAGTTCACGGACTTGGTGCTCAATTCGGGGACGGAAGATTCGGCGGAGATCACGGGTATGCTGGAGAAGCTTCTTCTTGCCAGCGCATAGAGGGAGCACGTCCATACATCTCTTGTGTACAATCAAATCGTAATTCAGCTTGTGGAATCGCGGACACAGGCGTCAAGGAGTCATCCGCGAAAGGATCTGGGGCATTTAGAGCACATGCATGTCAGTGGCTAGATGACGCACCATTGCCTGAATGCATTCGCCGTCGTCACATGTAATTCCTGTGTAGCGCAACTTTCCAATATGGTCGTCGCCCTTCGGCGTGGCGGCGGCGCTTCACGCAGGA
>MBAC02000852.1:0-13938 GCA_001712635.2 Nothophytophthora sp. Chile5
CGCCCGTGCTGCTCAACGTGAAGGACCGCGCGGAGCTCGCGACGGAGGAGTACCTCCCGCTCTCGAACGTGTTAGAAGGCATTGTGATCCTCCGGAAGAACCCGGACTTCGAGCCGGACACTTAAGCCAGGGGCCGAGGAAAGGAGGGAGGCGAAGGGGCGAAGGCCACCCTGCTCCCGCCTCCTGCTTTGTTTGCCGGACTCCTCGAGCTGGCTAGCGAACTCATAACCAAGCCAACACACCCCATCCCTTTAACGCATTCGCTGGTTCGTCCTCTCCGCTCCTGTTGCGTCTGACGTCTCCGTTCTGTGTCCCATGCTGTTGCCAGTGTTGACCCCAGCGTCTAACGCAAATAGACCGACCGCCGGATCGTTTTCGTGAGTTGTCTATGTCTCCGGTGTCCTTTCGAGGTCTCTCCGACGCTCAAGAGCCTTCCACGCACTCGGAGAGAGCTACCAGGCCGCAAATGGAGGCGGCGTACCTGTCCAGCTCCTCCTCGGCGGCTACTGCCACGGCGACGCCGACGGCGGGAGGCCGCGCCTCTGTCCCCCGCCGCAGTGACGGCGACGTGGCGCTCGGGTTGTTCAGCAAGATCGCCGCGGCTCGCAAGAAGAAGCTCTCGAGCTCCGTACGTTGCCTCGGGTAGCGCTTGTTGCCTCGATGGGTCAGCCAAGGAGTCGGTCACTAACGTGTTTCGACGTGCGTAGATCAAAGTAGCAGGCGGCGACATCGGACTCGCAGATCGCGGCTTCGAGAAGCGGACGATGCCCGTTGGGACCAGTCACTTCCCGGAGCTCAGTGACCCGAACGGTGCGATCGATTCGTTTGCCTCCTGCAAGGAACTGGCTGCGCTGATAGCTCGTTGTTTCTGGTCGTAGCAGCGCCAGGAGGCCGGAATCCCGCCTCTCGGACGCCGCTAATCAACGCTCGGAAGGTCACGGCCCATAATTTCGCACAGAATCTGCGGTGGACCAAGCAGAGTTTACCTGAGGAGTCCGCGGCAGTAGCGAGTTTGTCTTACAGCCCAGCAACAGGCGGTGGTGCCTCCAATGCCAGTCGCGCTGTCTCGGCGGCCTCGCAGCGCTCGATTCCGCTAGGCGTAATGACTCCTTACAGCCGCGTTCGACCCTTCCTCCCACTGCAGCAAACTCGACGGTCGGTCTCGGAAGTGGTGAGTGGCGTCTGCATGCGACAGGGAGGTTGGAGGATCGTTGAGTGACTGACTGCTTGTCTTCAGCCAGTTCAGCCCGTCGGGTCGAAGGAGATCCCCAAGAACGAGCCCCAACTTGCCGTGAGGGAGTCACCGATACGTCCCGCGACGGCCAGCGAAGTATGTGCGTGTGCTGCTGAGACTGCGCAGTCGATTGACACCATTTCTCGACTTCTAAGCAGCAGTTTCCCTCGTGCATGGCAGATCCTGGACGTTCGGCAATCCGCTCAACGAGAGAACCCTCGCGGCTACGTCAGGTGGACTCTTCAGCTCACTTCTGATCTCGGAACTACGGTCATTTTCGCCCGTTTTGACTCGCGATTGCTCATGTCTTCGACCTTGTTATCGTCGTTTTTGCTTGTGGAAGGAGGTCACATGCCGCGATTTCCAACTCGCTGGATCCGGCCACACCGGTATGCTTCGAGCCATCTAGCTGGAAGCTCGAGCAATGACTCACGACCACTGTTGTTGGCTATTCGGACGACAGCTCTGGCAGCCTCCTCGCCACGCGGAGCCCCCTCACAACCTTCGTCCTCGAGTCGTCGAAGGCCAAACCGGTGGAGATGCCGATCGCTTCCTCGCAAGTCGACCGCAGTTGGATTCGACTGCTGGCGAGGTCAAAGCCCAACATCCGACTGCCGGGCATCCTACTGACGCTCCGAATCAGGAGGTACGAGCGATTGACTGCCGCTGGTCTTGGGCTGGAGTCTTGTCCCCGCCACTGACCTGACGAAGGATAGGTGTACTTTGCAGTCACGGCGGAGATCCCGGGCGTTCCGATCGTGTATCGGAATCAAAAGGTAGGCGAGGAACCCAGGACTCCTCTGGCAGGTCTGAGTGTCTTACCTTCCGCGCTGCTGAGCTTGCAGACCAAGGCGTCGAACCCGGAGCGGCTGAATCTGGACCGCCGCAATCTGCCGGTCATTCCGCTGCTGGAAGGCGAGCAGATCTTGCGCCTGCTCAACCTCCAGAACAACGCTATCCGCCGCATCGAGAACCTGCTGGGCCTGCCCAACCTCATCTTCCTCGACCTCTACAACAACCGCGTCGAGGTACTCGCAGCCATTTTGCCTCGTAATGAGTTCGTTGATCGGCTTAAGTACTGACTGTTTCTCGAATGCCTTGGCCAGAAACTCGAGAACCTGAACGTCGTGCCGAATCTGCGGGTGCTCATGATGGGGAAAAACCGACTGCGCACCATTGAGAACCTCGAATGCTTGAAGAAGCTGGACGTCTTGGATCTGCACAGGTAGGCTCATGGCTCGGCTTCTCTTCTCTGGACCTCAAGTGCTAATCTGCGACGTTATTGCTGGCCTTGAAGCAACGAGATCGACAAGATGCAGAACCTGAACGAGCTTCGGGAGCTGCGCGTGCTGAATCTGGGCGGCAATTTCATCTCCACGCTCGAGAACATCGAGAACCTCACGTTGCTCACGGAGCTGAACTTGAGTCGCAATCAGATCCACCGGATCGGAGCGATCGGCAAACTGCCGTCACTACTGCGGCTCTTCCTATCGAACAACAAACTCGAGACGCTCGAGGCCTTGGAGCCGCTGTTCCAAGTAGAGTCGATCAACGAGTTGCGGCTGGATTCCAACGGAGTGTGCGGGTCCAGTCCTGTGGAGTATCGGGTCCGGATGTTGCGCGGCTTCCCGTCACTGAAGCATCTGGATCTCAAGCCGTTGAGTGACACCGATAGGAAAGAGGCATTGCTGCACAAGACCCTCTCGACCCGAGGTAGTGGCCTTGTTGGCCTTCCAGAAGGCGCTGGGCTTGAAGATGCCATGCGTTCGCATGCCATCGCATGTGTCAAGGCCTTGTGGGAGCGACGGACAGAGTTGGTTCATGCTGGGACGAGTAGTAAAGACGCTCGGGACCTCCCGTCGCTCACTTCGTGGGGAGCAGCGAAGAAGACAACGGGGACGTCCCACGTCGGCTACGAAGAGCGTGAGGTCTCACCCACCAGCCGTGAGGACCCGACGGCGTACAGCAACAACGCAGGCTTCTCGGAGATCGAGGTCCACGGCGACTACCGCGTGCTGGTGATCTACGGCGACGCGTTGGAAGCGTTGGAGACGTCCAAGGCACACGCAGTAGTCAACGCCATCAGCTTCCGCTATGCGAACATGGACAAGGTCATGGCTGCTGCCACCGGCGCCACGGACTCGAATCTCACACACTTCGGCCGACTGCGGCGCCTCATGTTCTCGAACAATGACCTGCAATCTTTTGAGCAGCTGCTGTGGCTCGGCGGACTCGGCACGAAAGCGGAAGAGGTATGGATGTATACGCTCGTGTATCGTGATGCCTGATCCTCAACGACTGACGCCTCTGTGGTCTCGACAGCTCTTCGTTTCCCACAATCCCGTGTGCGGCAAGGCGCTACTCAAGCGCTACGTCGGCGCTCGGCTGAGCGTAAGCTCCGTCGCATGTGTGTGTCGTTCGCTCTCCCTCGCTTTCACTATGGCCAAACTGACCGCGCGCTCTCCTTTCGCAGAACACGTTGCGACTCAATGGCGAGGAGATCACCGCGGCCGACCGCCTGCTGGGCAAGCAGTTGCTCCCGAAGCCCACAGCGTCGCGCTCCAAGACGCTCGAGTTCGCGGCAATGGACACGCTGCTGCCCTCCAAGGCGAGGGAGAAGGACAGCAGAGAGCTCAAGCCCTCGTGGTCCCTGACGGCGTTGAACAGTAACACTACTGCACCTTCCGCAGTCAGCGGCATCCTCCACACAGCGTCCAACATTGAGAAGAAGGCCACGGTGCGTTGCATGGGCGCTTGGCTTGGTCTGCTCTGTGACTGGGGCTTTGCATGAGGCTGACTGCCTTCTTGTGCTTGGACGGCAGGCGCTGGACCAGGCCTGGAAGGATCTGCTCATGTCGATCGTCAAGGTGAGAGAGCTCTGCCTTCTCGACCATATAGGGCCTCCATGACTTACTGACTTCACTCGTTGGCTTGTGCTCACTTCGCAGGAAACGCTGCAAGACATTGAGCGGCGGGAGAGCTTCATGTCGGGCTGTCTGGACGACCTGTAGCCCCTACAGAACCCAAACAAGAACTAGCAGGGCATGCGGCCGGCCCCCAATGAACCACACAGGACAGTTTTGCCAAGCAATACAAAGCACAAAGAGAGAGATACGGCTCTCCTCTGTCTATTCGTCCGTGGTGTCCATCGTCTCGGGCTTGGCGCTCTTGCTCTTGCTCTTGCTCGCCTTCTCCTCCTCCATCTCGCCACGCGCCTCCTTCTCCAGCTGACGTTGACGCATCCGCTTCAGCACCTTGTTGGACACCTTCTTCACCGTCTCCTTCTTCTGAGACGTCGCTTTCTGTTGGAGCAACACAGCAAAAAGCAAAGCAAGACGTCAGCTTTCCCTTACTAAAGAGAGGTCTCGCGGCCTGGCAGGCGAGCCAGCGCGAGCATCGCCGTACCCGCTCGCGCTTCTTGGTCAGCTTCTCCTTGCGCAGCCGCTCCTTCTCCACCTCCAGCTCGTACTGCGCCTTGATCTTCGTGCGGTTGTTCTTGCGCGACATCCTGGCGCTCGCTTGGGCTTCCGTTCAATTGTGTCGCTTCATGGTCATCAGGCCGCCAGCCAGCCACCCAACGGAAAACCCAACCACCCATTTTGTCCTTCTCAGCCAATGACCCAATTGGGAAAACACCCGTCCACTAAAAGTCAAACCCCGAACCCGTCCGCTCTTCCGTTAGTGGACCGTCCACTCAAATCAGATGAGCAGCTCATTACTCCGTTTTGTGCGGCGGAGATCGAGCGGACGAGCGGAGAGCGCGCGATGAAGGGCCGACGCCAGTCGCAGGCGCTCTACGGCTTGCTGCCTGCGAGTCTCCGGTCTGTATATCAATCCAATGGCAGTCTCTGTCTCTGGCCGAGTGCAAGTGCGAGGCTTGACAAGGATCGCTCCTTCATGCTGATAGGCGGACGCTGGCGGGGGTATCGCTGGGCATCTCCATCGGCGTCGTGGGGACGCTGGTGTTACTGGGAATTGAGGAAGAGGGCGACGCTGGGCGTCCACGCCGCCGTATCCTGATCCCGACGGACCGCTCGGCCGTGGAGCCCAAGACTCTGCCCAAGCATGAGGCACTGCGTTACGGTATGCCCTCGGACGCCAACGTGCACGTGCGCTCGGGTTACGTCGTGTCCTACGACTATCGGTAGAAATCTGCATAGCTCTGCATTGGATGCGGCATGGCGTGGCACTGATACACTCTTTGGCCCGATCCCACGGGGTGTCAACGAACAGCACGCGCAATGCGTCGTGGGTGCTGGAGCACTTGACCAAGGACTCGCTACGTGTAGAGGAGGAGACGGACCGTGCCAATTCCAAGTTTTCGGCGGACCAGGCCGTGCCCGAGCCATTCCGAGTGCATCCGAACCGCTTCATCAAGAGCGGCTACGACAAGGGCCATCTAGCGCCAGCTCGTACGGCAATCAGCGGCCTCTGCCTGCTCCGTCCTCGGTCTCTAAGCTTGCCGTGCACCTCACTTGCTCTATGTTATGCGCTCCAGGGGACATGAGCAATTCGCAAGAAGCCATGGACGAGAGCTTCCTCATGACCAACATGTCACCGCAGGTCGGTGTGGGCTTCAATCGCGGCTACTGGGCGCGCCTTGAAGGCTTCATGCGCCACTTGGCCGGCCAGTTCGACGCCGTCTACGTGGTCACGGGCCCGCTCTTCCTCCCAACGGCAAGTGATCCACCTGCGGCATGATGCTAATCCAGTATCTGATCGCTCCTCTTACCGCCTATAACCTCGTATTGGCAGAAAAACAAGCGGACGGACGAGTACGAAGTGGCGTATCCGGTGCTGGGGACGCCACCCGATGCCATCGCCGTGCCCACGCACTTCTTCAAGGTGGTGCTGGGCGAGAAGCGCGGTGGCCGGGGCTTCGCCGCTGCTGGCTTCATCTTGCCCAACAAAGTCATTCCGGAGAACAAGGATCTGCGCGACTTCCAGGCCCCGCTCGACGTCATCGAGAAGCAAGCAGGGCTGCTCTTCTTCGACAAGGTGCGTCCAAACACAGCAATTTGCCGACTTCATCTATCGCTGACGAAAAATGGGCCGCTTGGTGCTTTGTAGCTGGATGGAGTGGACAAAGTGGACTTGTGTCGAGAAACCAAGTGCTCACTGGCCGCCGCCTATCGTCGGGCCTCATCGGCAGACGCTTAACGGGGTCAAACGCATTGAGCACAGCAAAACGTGCCTTCAACGGCAATGCAAAGCAGTAAAGGTGTCCGAGTTATTGCTCTTGTTGTTTCCTTAATGGCTTGCTTCGAAGATCTTCCTCCCACGCTTCAAGCGGCTATGGAGATCCACTCGACGCGAAGCTATCGTCGCGGCGGTGCAGGAGGCTTGAGCTGTTGGTGGGGTGGCTGTGGTCGACTCTGGTAGTATTGCGTGGCTGGAGCGTACGCCTGCGGTTGTTGGGCATAGGGACTCGGCATGCCCGGGTATTGCCCGTACACGAGCGGTTGTTGGGGCATCGATGGGACCGGCGCCGCGCCAGGGTATGGCATCGCTGCGTACATGCCAACTGGCGCCATCGGCATCGCGTAACTCGGCGCCACGGGGGTCATGAGCGCTTGACCGCCACCACGATCGCCTTGGGCTTTGCTGTTGCCCTGACAAGCCAAGTTGCAGAAGGTTGTCCGACCCTAGAGAGCAATCAGAGCAGAGAGCAAGACGATCAGTCATCGAAAGACAGCCAACAAGGATCGGCAGCCACCGACAAGGTAAGACACGTACGTCAATGAACTTCTGCGGGGTCTGGAGAGCGTGGTCGGCGGCGGCCTTGAGCTTGTACGTGACGAAGCCGTAGCCTTTGCTCTTGCCGGTCTTGCGATCGCGGGCGACCATCGCTTCCTCCAGCTCGCCGAACTTCTGGAACTCACGACGAAGTGCGTCGTCCCCGGAATCCCAGGACAGTCCGCGTACAAACAGCTTGCGGTCGGCCGTGTCGTCGCCTCCGTGACGTGCTCCTTGCTGTTGCTGCTGCTGCGGAGGCGGCAGAGGGACACCTTGTGCTGGTACAGGCATGCCCATCATGGGATACATACCCGTGGTTACTGGCGTGGTGTACACCGTGTGCGACGGCGTCGGCCGAGGCCCCGCCATGCTGCGTCCAGGCTGCTGAAGCTGTTGATGCTGCGCAGGCGGCATCTGCAGTTGATGAGCCTGCGGTGGCGGCTGCTGGTGCTCTTCCGTGTTGGTCCGGAGCGCCGCCAAGTTGCAGGTCGTCTTGCGGCCCTGTTTACAGCAAGACAAGGAATAAAGGTGAGCTTCCTCTGCTTCAGAGAGCCGTGGGATTAGCCAGTCCGCAGCGGAAGAGAGATCCGCACGTCGATGGTGATGCTCTGCTTGTCGATGGCGCGTTGCGCAGCCTCCATGTCCACGAAGGTGACGAAGCCGTAGCCGCGGGACTTGCCCGTGGCCTTGTCGTAGATGACTGCGCCTTCCTGGACGTCGCCAAAGGCGGCGAAGGCCTCCTTCAGATGCTCCGTCTTGGTTTCCCACGCCAGGCCGCGCACAAACACCTTGCGGTGGGCCACGTCCGCGCCCGCGACGGCCTTCAGTTCCGTGTACAGCGCATCATATTGCGTGGCACTTTCGTTAATACACGAGACGTCCGGGATACACAGGCGACACATGCGATAGAACACGAGCAGGTGGCGACGCAGACAGCAGTTGCAGGAGAGCGGCAGTACAGACGGAGGGAGGGAAGGTCGCCCATTCAGCCAGCACACGCATACAAGGCAGCAGACAAGGAAGCACACGTCAACACCACACACTTCCACCCCACAGAGCAGACACACACACGCATGGACTGCACTCTCCCTTCCACACACAAACGCCGGCCATTCGGTCGCCGCCAGCCACCGCAACGCAAATGCAACAGACAGACAGTTCGCTCCTTTCGGCGCAATCTTTGCAAGACACGTACGCGCTCGTGAGGATCTCCACCAGCTGCTCGCGCGAGAACGGCTCCAGCAGCCGCCGCAGCGTGTTCTTCTCCACCTCCAGCGCCGCCGCCGCGTCGCCCGCGGGCTTCTGCTCCGGCTCCACCTTGGGCTCCACCTTGGGCTCCTTCTCGTCGCCGTTCGCTTGGCTCTCGATCGGCTGCTGCTCCTGCTTGACAGCGGCGTCGCTGCGCCCCGCGGTCATTTCCGCGTCCGCGCGGACGGCCTCTAGCTGCGTCTCGGCGGCGGAAACCTCCTCCAGCTTCCGCTTCTTGGCGCTGTTGTTCTCCTCCGGGGCGGGCATTGGGCCGGCCAATCCTGATCTGCGCTGCGTTTCGGGGCGGACCTCTTGGTTGAGCAATTGACTGGGCGGGAGTATGCTTCGCGGGCGACCAATGCATTGATCTCACGCGCCTTTTCCACCAATCAAACGTATGTAATGAATTACCACCAATCACATGTCGGCAACACACCAGCTTTTCAGCGAATCAGATGGATGTGAGGGTGTTAACGTCAGAGTGAAGGCGGTTGGACGTTGCATACAATCGGCAGCATTGAAGTGGGCGATTGCTAATTCCAGACGCCGAGATGAGCCTGAACGAGCATGACGCGGCGGCGTCCGGCCTCATGGGCGTGGAGGATCCTCTGCCCCCGCCGCCGTCCATGGTGAAGGCGCTGGGCCCCGCCCAGGCGGAGGTGGTGGTCAAGCGCAACCAGTCCAAGTACGACTTCGTCAAAGTGCGGGTCTGGGTGGAGGGCGACCACGTCTACGTGCTCTCGCGCTACCTGCTGTGTCGCGCGCTCGTGAGCGCCAAGGTATTGCATTCTCCCCCATGGTATTCGATGCCCTTACGTCGATTGCGTGGGGGGAGATGAGCTCACAAGAGCGGACTTTGGGCTATCGACTGGCATTGGGACGATATGGTTGTAGATCGGCTCGAGGGACGCCGTGCAGATCTCGCTGGACTTGAAGCGGGTGAGAAAGGAGGAGCTAGCCTAGCGTGTATGTTGAGCGAGAAGGAGATGGATGGTTCTAACTGGGTTGGCTTCGATGCTGTTGTGCGCCAATAGACGCTAGTGGACCTCGGACTTACGGACATCATGCAGGTTGGGCCGTTGTTCGTGCGTTCCCCTTGCGATCGAGGCTGTATTCACCATTCAAGCTGACGATCCTCTTCTGAATGCATTGCTTTCTTCGTTTCCAGGAACAATTTGAGGATTTCCTGTACAAGACGATGCTGGTGTTCGGATACGGCGAAACCCAGATCTCGTGCTACCGGATGATGTCCAGGTAGAGCAAGCGTCCTTTGGATAGCATAGCATACCAACCATGATTTCGAGCTGGCGAGGGGGCTTCTCTTTAACGAGCTGCTGTGTGCTGAATCTGTGTGGTTAGCTTCCATCGCAACCGCGTCCCGTTGCTCATTATGCTGGCAGGCACAGCCTGCATCGGGAAGTCCACACTGGCCACCAAGGTAACCAGCCAGCCAGCCAGTCAGCCCTTCATGGGTCGTTTGGTTGACAATCCAGAGGGAAAGGAGTGCTAACCGATACTGTGATGTATTCTTATGTGTATGCTGACTAGCTGGCCGACCGCCTGAACCTCTCGAGTGTGCTGCAGACGGACCTCATTTTCGAGCTGATGTGCAACTTCTCGGGGTGCGTGGGTCACTCCCTCCCTCTCCAATTTCCACACACTCCCTCGCTTTACAGTCGCTAAATCGCACCTTGTAGGCAGGAGAAAACCTCATACGTGACGTCGGTGTTCCCTTCCAAGGACGAACTCATCTCCGAGTACCAGAAGGAGTGCAAGGTGGTGCGCAAAGGTGTGGAGTCCGACATTGACAAGTGTCTGAAGGACGGCAAGTCGCTCATCATCGAGGGCTTCCACATCGACCCGCGACTCTACCAGAAGACCATCGCCGCACCTGAAAAGGACAGCAAGGGCAATTGCGCGGGCATCGTGGTGCCCTTCCTGCTGACTCTGGAGGAGGACGACCATCGCAATTTCATGACGAACTCGCCCGACCCGAGGTACCGAGGCGACCAGAACGCGACGGGCTTCCGCAACCTGCAGGACGTGCAGAGCTACCTGGTAGCGCACAGCAAGGAGGACGGCATGCTGCCGTTCACTGAGATCCACATCAACCTGCACTCGTTCCACGAGACCCTGGACCTCATTCACGACGTGGTGCTCAAGCGCATCGAAGAGATCTTCCTGCGCAACCAGTGCGCTTAATCCGAATCCGACACAGCTTTCTCTTACATTTCGAGTCCAAGCGTGTGGAGCGTTTGTCCTTCCTCAGGATGTCAGAGTGGGAGCTGCTGGTGAGAGTGTCGTTGCTTCATGTTTGTGCGCGGGTACATGCGCATTGCGACCATGATGCGAAGGCAAATCAAAGCGTCAAGGAGAACACGGTTGTGGATCCATCGGTTCACATGTCGCATACAGGTAGCCATTATCAGATCTTGTTTGGGCTCAACTATCCGGACCACGCACAATGTAGTCACTTGCTGGACGGACGTTCGTTGCTTTCTGGCTTGACATGATCCAGCGTGCGGCCTGGTCTCTAGACATTAGGCAAGGAGACATCACACTGCATGCAGACAAGATCTGCATGATAATGGCGCCCACATCGTCCCAGCATCAACGGGATACATGGCTGTTCTTCGCCCAGACTGGCCAGGTTTACTGTCGTCTACGGTACTGTCTACCTCGAGAAACGCACCGGGTTTTGTATCCAAGCTGCTCATTCGCCCCTTTATGTCGCATATCGACTGACCTTCCGCCCATCCGCGCACCTTGAACGTCGAATTCTCCTTTTTCATTTCACAGAAAGCGACGTGAACCGCGAAGGAAGCCCAAGCCATGAGCTCGACGACCATGACGCTCCGCTCCGCCGCGCGCTCGAAGCCCGTGCTGCCCCCACAGTACTCGACCCGGCTGTTCCGCTCGTCGTTCTCGACCTGCTTCTCCGTGGCGGGCGCCTTGCGTAGCGAGCTGTGGGGCTGCGCGGCCGTGGCGCTGCTCGTGCTACTCACGTCGCTCAACTACTGGCGGAACCCGGTGAAGGGCTGGCGACGCACTGCCGACATGTCAGCGGTGTTCGGGGCCGTGCTGTACCACGCCTACTGCTGCTACGCGCAGTGCGAGGACCCGCTCGTGCAGGCACTCTACGCGCTCTTCGTGGCCAACTCGGGCTTCTGCTACCTGCAGGCGCGCCAGGCGCCCAACCAGGACGTGTCCTCGGCTTGGCACTGCGGCGTCCACCTCGTCGGCAACCTCGCCAATGTGCTGCTCTACCTGGGGCTCTCGGTATAGGCGCAAGTTGGCTTCGATGCGAGCGCAATGCGAGAGAGAGAGTGAGGTATAAACTCTATTGCGATAATCTATTACGTACTGTTCTTTCCGGTCACGTTGCACGGGAAGCACCGAACGAGGAGCTCTCGATGGCAGTGAGTGCAGCTTGCGCCAGTCTATTCACGCGTTCGCGCGAAAGTGCTAGGCGACTGGAAGAAATGCTCAGGCGGTAGGTGACGGATTTGCGGCCACTCTTCGTGCAGCGGTATTCGTCCAGTAGCGATGTCGACACACTCATGCTCGTCGATGGGAAGTGCTCGCGCACGACGGCAAGCAGCAGCTCCTCGGTGAACGCCTGCTCGTCTGTGACCCAGAAACTGACGTCACGAGTCCATTCGATGGGGAAACAGGCCTCACGCCCCGGGTCTTCGCGACAGAACACGTGTGTGATGCCGTCTTCAGTCCAGAAGGCCCTCTCTCGGGATTGATACCCCACGCTGTAGTAGCCCAGTGCAGCTAGAGCATCCACCGGGCAAAAGTGCGCGCCTTGCAAGATCAATCCGGCCGAAGCGGCGCAGTGCACGATCTGCCATGTGTCTCCCACAGCGCGTGACTTGCGCTCCAGCTGCGTGCCGCCCTGGCCAGCGCAGAGCGTGACCCAGATCTGGCCTTCGCGTGCGAGTACGCGACTCGCGCTGGCGAAGAACTCCGTCAGAAGTTGGCGATGGCGGTGGATCTTGTTGCGCTTGTTACCCACGCCTCCATCGGCCGCGTAATGCGGGAAATTGAACACGATGCGGTCGAATAGAAGCGGCTCGGACGCTTCTCCATCCTCTTGGAAGCTATACGTCTCCAGTCGCGTGGCGTTCACGCCGTGCCTCACGCGCACGCCGCCCACAAGCAGCTCGTCCAAGATGCCGCGCGCCTTCGGATACATCTGCAGCAGCTGGTCCTCCGTGTCCAGCGACGTTGCCGTGACATGCATGGCGTCCTTTGCGCCGATCTGAGCCGTATTGGCGCGCAGGAAGGCACGTGCGAACGAGAAGTTGCCATCGCCGACTATCAGCACATTGGCGCCGTGTTTCGGCGCGCCCAATGTGGTCAAATCGCCCACGACACCGCTAGCAACAGGAGGAGCCGTTGCTGCTGCCATGGACGCCATCAACGCTGAGCGGAGATGTCGGGGGCGCGCCAGGTGGGACAAGCGGCTGGGGACACCACGGGCCACGAGCATCGACCGTCAATGGACAAGAGGCACCTGGCCTTGACAACGCCTATTTAACAACAGCAACGTAACTGATATGCTCGCAAGTTAACTGCTCATAGCCCACCCAAAATGACGACGACCACATGCTGCGTCTGCGTGCTTCCTGCTCTCCTACTCGCTGGAGCTCTTGTACTGATACCACAGCAGCGCGATCAGCAGCGCCACGAGCGTGGGGCCGACGAATGCGATGGCCACACGGCCAGACTCTGCGGCTGGCGTGGCGGTTCCTGCTTCTTCTTCTTGCTTCTGCGTCTTGGCGGCTGTGGATTCCTGCTGCTTCTTCGCTTCCGTGGCCTTCTTGGCAGACTTGGCTTTGCCCTCCTTCTTCTCCTGCCGCTGCTTCAACTGTCACAACGTATCGTTTAAGACCATCAGCGAGTGAGATGGTCAATGAGGAGCGCATGCATGTGTCGGTTTGCGACCAACATGCCAGATTGCTTCCTTTCCTGTGCGAACGCACCGTCGTTTCCAGGTCATCGATCGTCATGCGAAGCTGCCAAGGGACCTGCATCTGCTGGCGCTCCAACTCGGCGATCAACTGCTGACGGCAAGCCAGGAACGTCGTGTACTTGGTCACCACCTCCTCGCCGAAGTCGTCGTCGCGCTTGGCCTGTTGGTGCGCCGCCTGCAGCTTCTCATCCAGCGCGTACAGCTCCGCGAGTTTGGCGCGGATCACGCTAGAATGGCTGGCCAGCGGCTCCAGACCCTGCGTGAGCAGTGAGCTGCCTGCCATCCTCCCCAGTGCGTCGGCTGCTTCTGTCTTGTGCTTGTTCCCGACGAAGACGAAACCCAAATGAGAAAGATTCCGACGAAGTCGGAGGAGGGTCATCAAATCCAGTCCTGACAGTTGGACACGGATATTCAACATCCGCAAGAATTGTCAAACGCCAACGGCCATGGCGCATTTCGCTGGATGTTCAGCTCAAGGAGCTCCAAAGACAAATATTACAAGTCTTCCTTAAACGTTTCTGCATGCATGCTCGTCCTCTTGGTTTGTCGCTGATCAGGCCAACGAACGAAGAGACGACTTGGGCCCCCCGTCCATGGGGATACTGTCGATAACCGATGCACGAACGAACGTCTACAGCTCCACGACGTCGTTGCGACGCTGGCCGTACGTGGCGCGCTCGTCGGCAATGTAGTGGTTGGCCGCCGAGTGGCGGCTGGCGTCGTAGTTCTGCTGACGGTC